>CM026393.1:67606564-67684895 GCA_014843695.1 Archivesica marissinica
TGGCATCATTCTTGTTGTTCTATGTGAGGTACGTACCTGGTAACACCCCTACATAAATACCATACCAGATACACTGTTGTAGAGTATACCCTGGCATCATTCTATGTGAGGTACGTACCTGGTAACACCCCTACGTAAATACCATACCAGATACACTGTTGTAGAGTATACCCTGGCATCATTCTATGTGAGGTACGTACCTGGTAACACCCCTACGTAAATACCATACCAGATACACTGTTGTAGAGTATACCCTGGCATCATTCTTGTTGTTCTATGTGAGGTACGTACCTGGTAACACCCCTACATAAATACCATACCAGATACACTGTTGTAGAGTATACCCTGGCATCATTTTTGTTGTTCTATGTGAGGTACGTACCTGGTAACACCCCTACGTAAATACCATACCAGATACACTGTTGTAGAGTATACCCTGGCATCATTCTTGTTGTCTATGTGAGGTACGTACCTGGTAACACCCCTACGTAAATACCTAATAACATACCACTGTTACCCTTGTAGGATGGCCCCTTTTTTGTTTCTCTGTGTGTACGTACCTGGTAACACCCCTACTTAAATACCATACCAGATACACTGTTGTAGAGTATACCCTGGCATCATTCTTGTTGTTCTATGTGAGGTACGTACCTGGTAACACCCCTACGTAAATACCATACCAGATACACTGTTGTAGAGTATACCCTGGCATCATTCTTGTTGTTCTATGTGAGGTACGTACCTGGTAACACCCCTACGTAAATACCATACCAGATACACTGTTGTAGAGTATACCCTGGCATCATTCTATGTGAGGTACGTACCTGGTAACACCCCTACGTAAATACCATACCAGATACACTGTTGTAGAGTATACCCTGGCATCATTCTTGTTTCTATGTGAGGTACGTACCTGGTAAACACCCCTACGTAAATACCATACCAGATACACTGTTGTAGAGTATACCCTGGCATCATCTTGTGTTATGTGAGGTACGTACCTGGTAACACCCCTACGTAAATACCATACCAGATACACTGTTGTAGAGTATACCCTGGCATCATTCTGTTGTTCTATGTGAGGTACGTACCTGGTAACACCCCTACGTAAATACCATACCAGATACACTGTTGTAGAGTATACCCTGGCATCATTCGTTGTTCTATGTGAGGTACGTACCTGGTAACACCCCTACGTAAATACCATACCAGATACACTGTTGTAGAGTATACCCTGGCATCATTCTTGTTGTTCTATGTGAGGTACGTACCTGGTAACACCCCTACGTAAATACCATACCAGATACACTGTTGTAGAGTATACCCTGGCATCATTCTTGTTGTTCTATGTGAGGTACGTACCTGGTAACACCCCTACGTAAATACCATACCAGATACACTGTTGTAGAGTATACCCTGGCATCATTCTTGTTGTTCTATGTGAGGTACGTACCTGGTAACACCCCTACGTAAATACCATACCAGATACACTGTTGTAGAGTATACCCTGGCATCATTCTATGTGAGGTACGTACCTGGTAACACCCCTACGTAAATACCATACCAGATACACTGTTGTAGAGTATACCCTGGCATCATTCTTGTTGTTCTATGTGAGGTACGTACCTGGTAACACCCCTACGTAAATACCATACCAGATACACTGTTGTAGAGTATACCCTGGCATCATTCTTGTTGTTCTATGTGAGGTACGTACCTGGTAACACCCCTACGTAAATACCATACCAGATACACTGTTGTAGAGTATACCCTGGCATCATTCTTGTTGTTCTATGTGAGGTACGTACCTGGTAACACCCCTACGTAAATACCATACCAGATACACTGTTGTAGAGTATACCCTGGCATCATTCTTGTTGTTCTATGTGAGGTACGTACCTGGTAACACCCCTACGTAAATACCATACCAGATACACTGTTGTAGAGTATACCCTGGCATCATTCTTGTTGTTCTATGTGAGGTACGTACCTGGTAACACCCCTACGTAAATACCATACCAGATACACTGTTGTAGAGTATACCCTGGCATCATTCTATGTGAGGTACGTACCTGGTAACACCCCTACGTAAATACCATACCAGATACACTGTTGTAGAGTATACCCTACCATACCATAGGAGTTTTCTCAGTGAAAGAAAGTTCCATATTCCATTGTTTGAAACAGAGAAACATGGCATTGAGTTTCATATATATCCGTTGTATTTTGGTTATTTTCTGATAATCATGAACAGTTAATTATAAAGTAATATATTCTAATGAATTTGTTTTGTCTGTAGTTTTTAGTTTTGACCGCAAACAGAGACTAACTTCAGAAATTATATCGGAACTATGTTTTAGAACAGAAGTTGTTGTGGAGTTGTGTATTGTAGTGAAATGAGGTTCCGGATAGGAGCAGTTAAAGTGAATAAAAATTTGATAACAAATATTATATTACCCAAGGGAAATTATAAAAGAAAAAGAAGATTTTTATTTATTAGTGTAAGATAGGATTTTATTTCATCGAGTGATCACCGAAATTTGTATTTCCACGAGTGACGTTACATCCTCATATCTTTATACAGATGCCCAAACTATCACTGGCGCCCATGCTTGTACAACTTCTACAGTTACTTAAAGATTTGATGAGTGGTACCAGGGATACAGTCAGTAGAACCCAAGGACAGATAATCTATGATGCAATTAACAACCAAATTGCGGCTGTGCTTACCTCTCTAAAAAAGGCTACGGTAAGATAAGAGTACACATTTTTAGCCACAATTATGAAGGTGTGTTATAAAATGTGGCCAAATGCAGTAAAATAAATGTTGAGAGAGAGTGGACTTGTAAAATCATGGGACAAAATATACAAAATTATGAGTGTCCTTAAAAGGGCATGTCGTTTGTGTGTATCCTATCACATGTTTATTAATCTTCATACTATTACCGGTACATGTTTCATGGAAATTAATGTTAAATGTGTTACCATAGCGACCAGTATTATTTATGCAATCGAAATTTGAAAATTTGGACATTGTTTTCATAATGGAATAATTTTAAATGGTCATAAATTGTATTAGAGTGTATGTGTATGTACAGTAAGTAGTCTTCAACAGAATTGTGTAGAAAACTAATAATGTTTCAGAGATGAATGCCGAATTTTGTATCCAATTTTTTCTGATGCCAAAATTAACATGCCATCACCTTTTTTTAAAAACTTTATTTATTTTACAACGATTGCGAAGCAAGTTTTTAACAACTTATATTAATCACTCTCGCTGGCGCAGATGAAAGCGTATATGTGGTCATTCGAGTGGGAGGAAAATGGAGTACCCAGAGAAAACCCACCTGTTCGATCTGGCGGCCACCGTACCATCTCACATACTTTTCGGTCTGTGGATCGAACCCGGGTTGCATTGATGAGAAACAAGCGCGCTAACCACTGTGCTAATCGGACAACCGTTTTTAATCTAGGTAATAAAAATATGCAATCAATCAAGAGTTGTGAATTCTGCTCAATGTCCCTATTTCCTCTGTCACATGTAAGATAACAAGTGACATATATGTATGTAAAATACAATTACAGATCAGTGGTTAACATGCTGGACATGTAATCCAGGGGTCATAGGTTCGATCCCCAACTATACCATACTAAAATGACTCCTATCATTCTCTTTTTGGGTTAGACTTTAAACCAAGGTCATGTGTCGGTGGTTTACACCATGGACTAAAATGAACCAGAGAAGTCTTTGGAATGGGTCTCTATCTGTATCATTTCTCATCATTCTCTGAAATTTAAAATGGGTAATCTCTCCAGGATGCGTCGCTCATATGGGCAACGGTAAAGAAATGTACAAACATGATGGAGTATGCAATTAATATACAATTATTGAATTTAATTAATGGTTTTGTATACAAATGGCTGTCACTTGTATGGAGATATAATAGTATATTAACCTAAATCTCTATGAAGGAAAGGGTTAAAGCATGATTCATGGGTTAATAGTCTCCATCTGTCGATTATGCAGTCAATCGACTGTATGAGGTGTTGATTATGCAGTCGGTCGACTGTGAGAGGTGTTGATTATGCAGTCGGTCGACTGTAAGAGGTGTTGATTATGCAGTTATTTGACTGTAAGAGGTGTTGATTATGCAGTTATTTGACTGTAAGAGGTGTTGATTATGCAGTCGGTCGACTGTAAGAGGTGTTGATTATGCAGTCGGTCGACTGTAAGAGGTGTTGATTATGCAGTCGGTCGACTGTAAGAGGTGTTGATTATGCAGTCGGTCGACTGTAAGAGGTGTTGATTATGCAGTCTGACTGTAAGAGGTGTTGATTATGCAGTATTTGACTGTAAGAGGTGTTGATTATGCAGTCGTTTGACTGTAAGAGGTGTTGATTATGCAGTCGGTCGACTGTAAGAGGTGTTGATTATGCAGTCGGTCGACTGTAAGAGGTGTTGATTATGCAGTTATTTGACTGTAAGAGGTGTTGATTATGCAGTCGGTCGACTGTAAGAGGTGTTGATTATGCAGTCGGTTGACTGTAAGAGGTGTTGATTATGCAGTCGGTCGACTGTAAGAGGTGTTGATTATGCAGTCGGTCGACTGTAAGAGGTGTTGATTATGCAGTCGGTCGACTGTAAGAGGTGTTGATTATGCAGTCATTTGACAAAAGAGGTGTTGATTATGCAGTCGTTTGACTGTAAGAGGTGTTGATTATGCAGTCGGTCGACTGTAAGAGGTGTTGATTATGCAGTCGGTCGACTGTAAGAGGTGTTGATTATGCAGTTATTTGACTGTAAGAGGTGTTGATTATGCAGTTATTTGACTGTAAGAGGTGTTGATTATGCAGTCGGTCGACTGTAAGAGGTGTTGATTATGCAGTCGGTCGACTGTAAGAGGTGTTGATTATGCAGTCGGTCGACTGTAAGAGGTGTTGATTATGCAGTCGGTCGACTGTAAGAGGTGTTGATTATGCAGTCATTTGACTGTAAGAGGTGTTGATTATGCAGTCGTTTGACTGTAAGAGGTGTTGATTATGCAGTCGGTCGACTGTAAGAGGTGTTGATTATGCAGTCGGTCGACTGTAAGAGGTGTTGATTATGCAGTTATTTGACTGTAAGAGGTGTTGATTATGCAGTCGGTCGACTGTAAGAGGTGTTGATTATGCAGTCGGTCGACTGTAAGAGGTGTTGATTATGCAGTCGGTCGACTGTAAGAGGTGTTGATTATGCAGTCGGTCGACTGTAAGAGGTGTTGATTATGCAGTCGGTCGACTGTAAGAGGTGTTGATTATGCAGTCATTTGACAAAAGAGGTGTTGATTATGCAGTCGTTTGACTGTAAGAGGTGTTGATTATGCAGTCGGTCGACTGTAAGAGGTGTTGATTATGCAGTCGGTCGACTGTAAGAGGTGTTGATTATGCAGTTATTTGACTGTAAGAGGTGTTGATTATGCAGTTATTTGACTGTAAGATGTGTTGATTATGCAGTTATTTGACTGTAAGAGGTGTTGATTATGCAGTCGGTCGACTGTAAGAGGTGTTGAATATGCAGTTATTTGACTGTAAGAGGTGTTGATTATGCAGTTATTTGACTGTAAGAGGTGTTGATTATGCAGTCGGTCGACTGTAAGAGGTGTTGATTATGCAGTTATTTGACTGTAAGAGGTGTTGATTATGCAGTTATTTGACTGTAAGAGGTGTTGATTATGCAGTCGTTTGACTGTAAGAGGTGTTGATTATGCAGTTATTTGACTGTAAGAGGTGTTGATTATGCAGTTATTTGACTGTAAGAGGTGTTGATTATGCAGTTATTTGACTGTAAGAGGTGTTGATTATGCAGTTATTTGACTGTAAGAGGTGTTGATTATGCAGTCTGTCGACTGTAAGAGGTGTTGATTATGCAGTTATTTGACTGTAAGAGGTGTTGATTATGCAGTCGGTCGACTGTAAGAGGTGTTGATTATGCAGTCGGTCGACTGTAAGAGGTGTTGATTATGCAGTCGTTTGACTGTAAGAGGTGTTGATTATGCAGTCGGTCGACTGTAAGAGGTGTTGATTATGCAGTCGTTTGACTGTAAGAGGTGTTGATTATGCAGTCGGTCGACTGTAAGAGGTGTTGATTATGCAGTCGTTTGACTGTAAGAGGTGTTGATTATGCAGTCGTTTGACTGTAAGAGGTGTTGATTATGCAGTTATTTGACTGTAAGAGGTGTTGATTGTGCAGTTATTTGACTGTAAGAGGTGTTGATTATGCAGTCGGTCGACTGTAAGAGGTGTTGATTATGCAGTTATTTGACTGTAAGAGGTGTTGATAATGCAGTCGGTCGACTGTAAGAGGTGTTGATTATGCAGTTATTTGACTGTAAGAGGTGTTGATTATGCAGTCGTTTGACTGTAAGAGGTGTTGATTATGCAGTCGTTTGACTGTAAGAGGTGTTGATTATGCAGTTATTTGACTGTAAGAGGTGTTGATTATGCAGTTATTTGACTGTAAGAGGTGTTGATTATGCAGTCGGTCGACTGTAAGAGGTGTTGATTATGCAGTTATTTGACTGTAAGAGGTGTTGATTATGCAGTTATTTGACTGTAAGAGGTGTTGATTATGCAGTCGGTCGACTGTAAGAGGTGTTGATTATGCAGTTATTTGACTGTAAGAGGTGTTGATTATGCAGTTATTTGACTGTAAGAGGTGTTGATTATGCAGTCGTTTGACTGTAAGAGGTGTTGATTATGCAGTTATTTGACTGTAAGAGGTGTTGATTATGCAGTTATTTGACTGTAAGAGGTGTTGATTATGCAGTTATTTGACTGTAAGAGGTGTTGATTATGCAGTTATTTGACTGTAAGAGGTGTTGATTATGCAGTCGTTTGACTGTAAGAGGTGTTGATTATGCAGTTATTTGACTGTGAGAGGTGTTGATTATGCAGTTATTTGACTGTAAGAGGTGTTGATTATGCAGTCGGTCGACTGTAAGAGGTGTTGATTATGCAGTCGTTTGACTGTAAGAGGTGTTGATTATGCAGTCGTTTGACTGAGATTGTTGATTATGCAGTCGTTTGACTGTAAGAGGTGTTGATTATGCAGTCATTTGACTGTGAGAGGTGTTGATTATGCAGTTGTTTGACTGTAAGAGGTGTTGATTATGCAGTTATTTGACTGTAAGATGTGTTGATTATGCAGTTGGTCGACTGTAAGAGGTGTTGATTATGCAGTCGGTCGACTGTAAGAGGTGTTGATTATGCAGTTATTTGACTGTAAGAGGTGTTGATTATGCAGTCGGTCGACTGTAAGATGTGTTGATTATGCAGTTATTTGACTGTAAGAGGTGTTGATTATGCAGTCGGTCGACTGTAAGAGGTGTTGATTATGCAGTCGGTCGACTGTAAGAGGTGTTGATTATGCAGTCGGTCGACTGTAAGAGGTGTTGATTATGCAGTTATTTGACTGTAAGAGGTGTTGATTATGCAGTCGGTCGACTGTAAGAGGTGTTGATTATGCAGTCGGTCGACTGTAAGAGGTGTTGATTATGCAGTCGTCGACTGTAAGAGGTGTTGATTATGCAGTTATTTGACTGTAAGAGGTGTTGATTATGCAGTCGTTTGACTGTAAGAGGTGTTGATTATGCAGTTATTTGACTGTAAGAGGTGTTGATTATGCAGTCGTTTGACTGTAAGAGGTGTTGATATGCAGTTATTTATGCAGTTATTTGACTGTAAGAGGTGTTGATTATGCAGTTTTTGACTGTAAGAGGTGTTGATTATGCAGTTATTTGACTGTAAGAGGTGTTGATTATGCAGTCGGTCGACTGTAAGAGGTGTTGATTATGCAGTCGTTTGACTGTAAGAGGTGTTGATTATGCAGTCGTTTGACTGAGATTGTTGATTATGCAGTCGTTTGACTGTAAGAGGTGTTGATTATGCAGTCATTTGACTGTGAGAGGTGTTGATTATGCAGTTGTTTGACTGTAAGAGGTGTTGATTATGCAGTTATTTGACTGTAAGATGTGTTGATTATGCAGTTGGTCGACTGTAAGATGTGTTGATTATGCAGTTATTTGACTGTAAGAGGTGTTGATTATGCAGTTATTTGACTGTAAGAGTGTTGATTATGCAGTCGGTCGACTGTAAGATGTGTTGATTATGCAGTTATTTGACTGTAAGAGGTGTTGATTATGCAGTCGGTCGACTGTAAGAGGTGTTGATTATGCAGTTATGACTGTAAGAGGTGTTGATTATGCAGTCGTTTGACTGTAAGAGGTGTTGATTATGCAGTCGTTTGACTGTAAGAGGTGTTGATTATGCAGTCGGTCGACTGTAAGATGTGTTGATTATGCAGTTATTTGACTGTAAGAGGTGTTGATTATGCAGTCGGTCGACTGTAAGAGGTGTTGATTATGCAGTTATTTGACTGTAAGAGGTGTTGATTATGCAGTCGGTCGACTGTAAGAGGTGTTGATTTTGCAGTCGGTCGACTGTAAGAGGTGTTGATTATGCAGTTATTTGACTGTAAGAGGTGTTGATTATGCAGTCGGTCGACAATGAGATGTATCAGCAGAACATTGTGGTACAGATTTAGACTACTGGGTACCTGTGCATTCTTCTTCAGGGTCAGCTGGAGCTGTTATGTGGTGACATCAGGAAGAAATGGGAGAATGAGGAAGTGAGAGGGAGCATTATGGGATACTTGGAACAGAGTTCCGGGGCCGACATATCACCAAGGTAAATACCGATCTCACAAACGTGATACAATGTATATGATGTTCGGGTCTATTTAGCTATACAAGCAGCTGTAGAGAAAAAGGGAGGTATAGCGTGTATGTACATGTATGTATGCAAGCTGGTGAAATATGATCGATTAAAATGATGCATACGGGTCAGAAATATCAGTTTAAAAAAATGATGTCTTTGTGAACAATTCTTCTATTTCTTTGAAAGATTAGAACTGAAGACAGGTCCCTCAAAAACAATTTTCATTTACATTGGTAAGTGAACAAAATGTCCTTGAAAATTTGTAAAATGGCTTTGAAAAATCCTTGAATTTCAAGTTAATGCACTTCTTCTGTGTGGACCATATACAACATAGGCGTATCTACGGGTCCGGCCGTACGGCCATGGCCGGACCACTTTTCGGACTTTTTTTTTTTTTTTTTAATAAACACATTTCGAGAATAATATATACACTGCGGGCCCTGGCGAAGATAGTAATTTGGCCGGACCACTTTCCAGAACCATCATACGCCTCTGTACAAGCAAACCTTAGTTTGTGTTCAGTTAGTAATGATATCTGGAGTAAAATAAAATAATAAAATTACTAGTTTCTTGCTTTCTATTGCAGTGTAGAGAGATTGTAGCAGTAAATAATTATTGTATTTATTAATGTATAACACGCATCTCTTTTTGTGTGCATGCAAATGGGGGGGGGGGGAATGAAGTCTTGGATGCATAATGCACTAGCTACAGAAATTGTTGAAGAATAAATGAATGACTTACTGTTTACTATTTCAGTTTAGAGAGAGCATTGATGTATAAATTAATGATTTACTGTTTACTATTGCAGTTTAGAGAGAGCATTGATGTATAAATTAATGATTTACTGTTTACTATTGCAGTTTAGAGAGAGTGTTGATGTATAAATGAATGACTTGCTGTTTACTATTGCAGTTTAGAGAGAGCATTGATGTATAAATTAATGATTTACTGTTTACTATTGCAGTTTAGAGAGAGCATTGATGTATAAATTAATGATTTACTGTTTACTATTGCAGTTTAGAGAGAGTGTTGATGTATAAATGAATGACTTGCTGTTTACTATTGCAGTTTAGAGAGAGCATTGATGTATAAATTAATGATTTACTGTTTACTATTGCAGTTTAGAGAGAGCATTGATGTATAAATTAATGATTTACTGTTTACTATTGCAGTTTAGAGAGAGTGTTGATGTATAAATGAATGACTTGCTGTTTACTATTGCAGTTTAGAGAGAGCATTGATGTATAAATTAATGATTTACTGTTTACTATTGCAGTTTAGAGAGAGCATTGATGTATAAATTAATGATTTACTGTTTACTATTGCAGTTTAGAGAGAGCATTAAAGTACCTATACCGTAAGTTAATGGAGATGTTCTTGGTGCTGTATCTATCGCCACGGCCGTGTATACCCACAGTGACCAGCGCCCTCACCTCGGTAACAAACATGTTTATCAAGCAGCTTGGCGACTACAAAAGCTACCTGATTGTCAAAGCACAAAGGAACTTCACAATGACTACATATCCTTTCCACATAGATTTATGTGTACATAAGTCATGTCCGAATCCACATAGATTTATATGTACATAAGTCATGTCCGAATCCACATAGATTTATATGTACATAAGTCAGGTCCGAATCCACATAGATTTATATGTACATAAGTCAAGTTAGAATCCACATAGGTTTATATGTACATAAGTCAGGTCCAAATCCACATAGATTTATATGTACATAAGTCAGATCTGAATCCACATAGATTTATATGTACATAAGTCCGGTCCGAATCCACATAGATTTATATGTACATAAGTCAGGTTAGAATCCACATAGATTTATATGTACATAAGTCAGATTAGAATCCACATAGATTTATATGTACATAAGTCAAGTTAGAATCCACATAGATTTATATGTACATAAGTCAGGTCCGAATCCACATAGATTTATATGTACATACGTCAGGTTAGAATCCACATAGGTTTATATGTACATAAGTCAGATTAGAATCCACATAGATTTATATGTACATAAGTCAGATTAGAATCCACATAGATTTATATGTACATAAGTCAAGTTAGAATCCACATATATGTACATAAGTCAGATCTGAATCCACATAGATTTATATGTACATAAGTCCGGTCCGAATCCACATAGATTTATATGTACATAAGTCAGATTAGAATCCACATAGATTTATATGTACATAAGTCAAGTTAGAATCCACATAGATTTATATGTACATAAGTCAAGTTAGAATCCACATAGGTTTATATGTACATAAGTCAGATCTGAATCCACATAGATTTATATGTACATAAGTCAGGTTAGAATCCACATAGATTTATATGTACATACGTCAGATTAGAATCCACATAGATTTATATGTACATAAGTCAGGTCCGAATCAACATAGATTTATGTGTACATAAGTCAGGTTAGAATCCACATAGGCTTATGTGTACATAAGTCAGGTCCGAATCCACATAGATTTATATGTACATAAGTCAGGTCCGAATCCACATAGATTTATATGTACATAAGTCAGGTTAGAATCCACATAGGTTTATGTGTACATAAGTCAGGTCCAAATCCACATAGATTTATATGTACATAAGTCAGATCCGAATCCACATAGATTTATATGTACATAAGTCAGATTAGAATCCACATAGATTTATATGTACATAAGTCAGGTCCGAATCCACATAGATTTATATGTACATAAGTCAGGTTAGAATCCACATAGGTTTATATGTACATAAGTCAGATTAGAATCCACATAGATTTATATGTACATAAGTCAAGTTAGAACCCACATAGGTTTATATGTACATAAGTCAGATCTGAATCCACATAGATTTATATGTACATAAGTCAGATCTGAATCCACATAGATTTATATGTACATAAGTCCGGTCCGAATCCACATAGATTTATATGTACATAAGTCAGGTTAGAATCCACATAGGTTTATATGTGCATAAGTCAGGTTAGAATCCACATAGATTTATATGTACATAAATCTGGTCCGAATCCACATAGATTTATATGTACATAAGTCAGGTTAGAATCCACATAGATTTATGTGTACATAAGTCAGGTTAGAATCCACATAGGTTTATATGTACATAAGTCAGATCTGAATCCACATAGATTTATATGTACATAAGTCCGGTCCGAATCCACATAGATTTATATGTACATAAGTCAGGTTAGAATCCACATAGATTTATATGTACATAAGTCAGATTAGAATCCACATAGATTTATATGTACATAAGTCAAGTTAGAATCCACATAGATTTATATGTACATAAGTCAGGTCCGAATCCACATAGATTTATATGTACATACGTCAGGTTAGAATCCACATAGGTTTATATGTACATAAGTCAGATTAGAATCCACATAGATTTATATGTACATAAGTCAGATTAGAATCCACATAGATTTATATGTACATAAGTCAAGTTAGAATCCACATATATGTACATAAGTCAGATCTGAATCCACATAGATTTATATGTACATAAGTCCGGTCCGAATCCACATAGATTTATATGTACATAAGTCAGATTAGAATCCACATAGATTTATATGTACATAAGTCAAGTTAGAATCCACATAGATTTATATGTACATAAGTCAAGTTAGAATCCACATAGGTTTATATGTACATAAGTCAGATCTGAATCCACATAGATTTATATGTACATAAGTCAGGTTAGAATCCACATAGATTTATATGTACATACGTCAGATTAGAATCCACATAGATTTATATGTACATAAGTCAGGTCCGAATCAACATAGATTTATGTGTACATAAGTCAGGTTAGAATCCACATAGGTTTATGTGTACATAAGTCAGGTCCGAATCCACATAGATTTATATGTACATAAGTCAGGTCCGAATCCACATAGATTTATATGTACATAAGTCAGGTTAGAATCCACATAGGTTTATGTGTACATAAGTCAGGTCCAAATCCACATAGATTTATATGTACATAAGTCAGATCCGAATCCACATAGATTTATATGTACATAAGTCAGATTAGAATCCACATAGATTTATATGTACATAAGTCAGGTCCGAATCCACATAGATTTATATGTACATAAGTCAGGTTAGAATCCACATAGGTTTATATGTACATAAGTCAGATTAGAATCCACATAGATTTATATGTACATAAGTCAAGTTAGAACCCACATAGGTTTATATGTACATAAGTCAGATCTGAATCCACATAGATTTATATGTACATAAGTCAGATCTGAATCCACATAGATTTATATGTACATAAGTCCGGATCGAATCCACATAGATTTATATGTACATAAGTCAGGTTAGAATCCACATAGGTTTATATGTACATAAGTCAGGTTAGAATCCACATAGATTTATATGTACATAAATCTGGTCCAAATCCACATAGATTTATATGTACATAAGTCAGGTTAGAATCCACATAGATTTATGTGTACATAAGTCAGGTTAGAATCCACATAGATTTATATGTACATAAATCTGGTCCGAATCCACATAGATTTATATGTACATAAGTCATGTTTGTAACACATCGCTAAGGTGATGTTGTCTAGCAATCACAAATATGACCACACTACCATTGCATACCCGGCTATAAGTCGACCATTTTCTCATCCAGAAATGTGATGACAGTAATATGTTGACATATGACCGAGATACAAACATTTATTTAATCATACCGGTATGAACTGTGATTAAAGTATATACAGTAAAATCCTTCTTCCAGACCATACAAAATGTCTGGTTTAGATGGGGTTTCTGGATTAGAGGGTTAGAGGGGTTGTTATATTTAGTACACCATATGAACACAATTTTTGTTTTCAAAAAACCCATAAATATACACTAGTGCAAAATTTAGGATAATTTTATTCTTCTATACTCATACACATATCTGTACCTGCTCAAGACTTCTACCCACCAATATTATGCAGTACAAAGTGTGATTTTCACAACTTGTGAAAAACACAGGGGCCGACAAGTGGCAGACAATATTGGTAAACAAAGGAATGTTTTATGACGGTACACAAGGATATTCCCTTAACTGGCTTCCTTTCGTAATTGCCACGTCCGATTTAGACGGGTCATTTTGTGTTGAAAATACACAAAATATTACAACGCTTCGTCCAGTTTGTGGAGTAGAGGTGTTCCAGTTTAGAGTGGTTTTTATTACAATGATAATAGAAGGGATAAATTTGGCACCGGAGAAATAGTGGAAGGGATTCCGGATTATAAAGGGTCCGGATTTCAGGGGTTATACTGTATTATTTTCAGAATGCTGTCCCACAAAGTACCCTCGATATATGGAAGGATCCAGCTTAAAATCAGTTTTTCAAGTCAAAACTTAACCCTCGACTTATGACTGAGATCGACTTATGGTTGGTTATAATGGACCAGAGTTTACAAATTCCCACGTCTATAGCGCATGTTGTACTGTTGCGGTTAATAGATATTTCAAGATTAAATTTCCTTAACAACACTTACATATATAGAAGATTTCCCAGGTCTGATCCATTTCATCTATGTCAATAGAAGGACCAATCAGATCATGGCTCCATCACTAAATATAACACACAGCGAGGTTCGCCGCTCTTCGCTTGATGCAACACAATTACTCAAAGATAAGGTATGAACATCCTATTGGTTTAGTTTCTATGTCCCTTTACTCAGAGAATCGGGTGGCATATAGTGTTGGGCTGTCCATTATTATAGTTACTTAGATCGGAACTATGACCAGCTGCTGGATGCAGAAGATATTATTTGAGGACTAACGGTTACTATGTATATTGTGTGTATTATATTTACACATATTTGGACTATGACTAACTGGATGCAGCAAGTTACACAAGGGCTATAAAACGGTTGCTATGTATATTGTGTATTATATTTACACATATTTGAACTAAGACTAACTGGATGCAGCAGAAGTTCCACAAGGGCTATAAAACGGTTGCTATGTATATTGTGTGTATTATATTTACACAGATTTGGACTATGACTAACTGGATGCAGCAGAAGTTCCACAAGGGCTATAAAACGGTTGCTATGTATATTGTGTGTATTATATTTACACAGATTTGGACTATGACTAACTGGATGCAGCAGAAGTTCCACAAGGGCTATAAAAACGGTTGCTATGTATATTGTGTGTATTATATTTACACAGATTTGGACTATGACTAACTGGATGCAGCAGAAGTTCCACAAGGGCTATAAAAACGGTTGCTATGTATATTGTGTGTATTATATTTACACAGATTTGGACTATGACTAACTGGATGCAGCAGAAGTTCCACAAGGGCTATAAAACGGTTGCTATGTATATTGTGTGTATTATATTTACACAGATTTGGACTATGACTAACTGGATGCAGCAGAAGTTCCACAAGGGCTATAAAAACGGTTGCTATGTATATTGTGTGTATTATATTTACACATATTTGGACTATGACTAACTGGATGCAGCAGAAGTTCCACAAGGGCTATAAAACGGTTGCTATGTATATTGTGTGTATTATATTTACACATATTTGAACTAAGACTAACTGGATGCAGCAAGTTACACGAGGGCTATAAAACGGTTGCTATGTACATGTATATTGTGTGTATTATATTTACACATATTTGAACTAAGACTAACTGGATGCAGCAGAAGTTCCACAAGGGCTATAAAACAGTTACTATGTACATGTATATTGTGTGTATTATATTTACACATATTTGAACTAAGACTAACTGGATGCAGCAGAAGTTCCACAAGGGCTATAAAACGGTTGCTATGTATATTGTGTGTATTATATTTACACATATTTGGACTATGACTAACTGGATGCAGCAAGTTACACGAGGGCTATAAAACGGTTGCTATGTATATTGTGTGTATTATATTTACACAGATTTGGACTATGACTAACTGGATGCAGCAGAAGTTCCACAAGGGCTATAAAACGGTTGCTATGTATATTGTGTGTATTATATTTACACAGATTTGGACTATGACTAACTGGATGCAGCAGAAGTTACACGAGGGTTACACAACAGTTACTGTCAGAGAGGGAGACTACCACTACTCGTACTTCCTTTGGTTTGAAAATTGCTCGGTAAGTGCAGACCTAATTCGTGTACATTTTTGTGAACATTTCTATAAAACATCCATTTTTAGCTCCCCTGAGCAAAGCTCATGTGAGGTATTGTTACCGTCATGTGACTGTCTGTCTGTTGTCTTGCGTCCGTCACTTAGTAACCATTCGGTCTATATCCACCATTTATGGTCAAGATACTTTGGTAGGATTACATAATTGTTAAAATCACGTCATTACGTAATCCAAGATGGTCGCCGTCTAAAAATAGCACAAATTCTAAAAAATCTTATTACGAAACGCCTGCCGGATTCTGACGAATCTTGGTAGGAATGATCAATGTACAATGTTCTTTCAAAATTGTTCAAATGGTTACCCTGGGATCAAAAATGGGCATGGCCCAGGAGGTCAAAGTTTATGTCTGAGCGAATATTGTCATATGATATATCAAATCGAAGGATCGCTCTGATGCAATTGTTATAAAATCAGATGAATTTGGCTGCCGAAAGATCGTTCTTTCATTATAGATTTCAAAATCTTCTTCACCCAAACCGCTCAACCAATGGTAGCCAATTTTCGCAGTTATAGTCCACGTGTTTAGCCTTTTCAGATTTGTTAAAATAGAGGTTGTCGCTAATAAAAGGATGGCCACTGTCTAAAAATAGCACAAATTCTTCAAACATATTCTCACGAAGCTTCCTTATTTCATCGAAGTTTAGTACTCATCCAGACATTTTTGTTTGTATTAGATTTAATTCAACTATTGACATAGCTGTATAAGTCCTTTCCTCTAAAGACAATGCGAAAAAGACGCTAATAAAATCCATAGACACAGGATGAGTTATACAGTTACATTATGTTAGTTTTCAGTTACTGTTGCAAGATTTAAATGTTGGTTTGATATCATCACACTGTGTATTTGAGGTCCTAATACATAGTTCCCATGTGACGTCATCATTCCTACTGTGGCTGCCATTTTGATTGGCAAAGTTGATCAGATATTATATATAATATATAGTTGCGTAATTTTGTTTTCTTCATAAAATATTTATTTTTCATCCCATCACCATGGTTCATACATTGTTGGAAAGTTTTCCAATGGACATATTTTTGTATCATTTCACAAATTTCGCATCAATAACGAATAAATAATAATTTACCTGTATATTAATATTTCAGGTCTCGAGAGTGATTAATATAAGTTGTAAGAACTTGTTTCGCAATCGAGCTAAGATAAATTTGTATAAACTAAACTATAAGATATAATTATGAGCCTACCGGTATATGAACTTTTATTTTTGTTTTGTTTGAAATAATATACAGACGTATCTGTAGTCCAGTGGTTAACATGTTGGACTGGTATTCCAGGGATCGCAGGTTCGATCCCCTGTCTGACCCTAATAAAATTAACAGTCTTTCAGATGGGACGTTAAACCGAGTCTCGTGTCGCGTGATCGTGTAAAAGAACCAGAGGAGACTCTGGAATGGGTCTCTCTCTGTATCATTGCACTATCCTCCAACAATCTAAAATGACTAATCTCTTCAGGAGGCGACGGATTTCATTAAAATTTGGAATAGGAATAATTCAACACGGTATACGTTCTTCCTAGAAATTTCTTTTCAATTGATCAACAAAAATATATAAAACTTAACAAATAAAAAACATCACTGTAAAATCCGAATTCACAAAATGACACAACTCAAAACCCGACGGTCACGTTTGCACGTGGGACAGGCACGATTTTACAATTTTGCACGAGGAAATTTAGCTGAGAGAAAATATCGATTTTTACATTTTATGATTCTAGAAGGGAATTCACACGGAAAAACAAAACTTTGAGTTTAAAATTGTTATGGTTCGAATGAATAACCAAGAGCGCGGTCGCGCTATTGGCATGTTGCACGCAGGCCTTTCACTCAGACACGTATGTAAATGTATTTTATTTATATAACAATAAATTTAATTGCAAAAATATGCAATATGAACTTATTCAGTATAAATCATAACAAAGAGTGAATTTCACCGGATCTTAATGTTATCGAGCATCTGTGGGACGAGCTGAACAGGCGAATACGGATGCGACCAGCAGCCGCTCGCAACCTACATGAACTGGAACAGGCCCTTGTGCAGGAATGGAGGAATATTCCCCAAGGTTTCATCCGAAACTACGTGATGTCGATGAGACAAAGGTGTGTGCACATCGTAAGTGCCATGGGAGGACACACGCGGTATTAGTTACTTGGATGTACGGATTTTATTGTGATTCAGTGACTTTTCACATTGTTCGGATTTTGCGTTGTATCATTTTGTGAATTCGGATTTTACAGTGATGTTTTTTAATGTTAAGTTTTATATCTTTTTGTTGATCAATTGAAAAGAAATTTCTAGGAAGAACGTATACTGTGTTGAATTATTCCTAGTCCAAATTTTAATGAAATCCGTTTACAAATAATCCAAATATACCGAATTATATAAGTGTCGGGTTACAAGTGGCTGTAAGTGTATAGAAGTTTAAAAGAGATTCATATATTGTCCAATTATTATGTTCAATTTCATGTGTATATATAGAAGTTTAAAAGAGATTCATATAAGAACCTAAAGTCTTATTATACAGGGTAGTCCAGAAGTGATCCAGAGACCATACAGAGCGGACTGCATGGCACCACCTCCAGGGATTCTAACTGGAAACTTCTACAAGCAAGTCTCTTGTTTCTATAACTTCATCAAAGAAAGTCCATAAACTTAATTCTGATTGTTGAATACAGTCGAACTTCGTTGCCTCGAACTAGGTTGGCTCGAACACCACTGTTGGCTCGAACATGTCGTCTGGTCCCGGCGATAATCTCTATATAATGCATATTGCTCTACCTTCGATGACTCGAACACGGATGACTGGAACTCTCGAACCAGATCACTGGTCCCATGAAATCAATTTGTACGTAAATTAACACCTTTGGGTCGAACACAATTGGCCGAGTGTCCAGGTCCGCGTGTCACACAAAAGTTTTCACAGCTTTTGTTAATGGCAATGACATCTCTTTTGATCGGTACTCTCGCGTAATTTACACGTCGTGAGACTGGCAATTACTATTCTATTGTGACTGGGTTTCAATCACGGCGACTTTTTTTATCCATAGTTTAAATTGGTATTAAACGTAATTATGCATAGAACAAACATATTACATACTTATTGAGTTAAAGATGCCAAGCTACGACATTTCAATATAAGCAACCGATTTTGTCGTCTCTTCATCAAATTCATTATTAATCATACAAAACCAAAGTCTACTGTTCTTAACGCCGAGCAACTTAGCGAAGGACCCGGCAACGGGGGATGCCTAAGTCGGCTACTGGAAAACAGGGTGCAAAACGGAAATTAGATCAGAAAACCTTGGAGACGAAATATCATGCCATCATAGAATTTGAAAAGGGACAAAAATCAAAATCAGAAATCGCAAAAATGTTTGACGTACCAAAATAATACAGGAAAGTGACCGTGAAAAGTCAAAGATGTGCTCCATGTACAAGTTCTTACTGAAAGCCGACTTAAATAAACACAATACGGCAAAGTAGACAATCGGTGACTACTTCAAGAAATGAGGAAATATTATGTGTTAAATCACTGTACATGGCATGTATCTACCGGTAACCGACACATTCTATTTTTAGAATGCATAAAACTACCTGAGTATTATGTAGATTAATCATTTAAACCACTGCATAACATGTATATAACCAAATAAATATAAGAACTTAAAAATGTTGTCTATTATTACAAAACACATTCGTATAAACATGGATTCTTATCAAACAACGAGAGAAGGACATATTAGATGTATTGCATAAACCAGTATATAACAGTAAGCTACCAAAACACAATTTAATTTATCAATATTATGGGTCAACCCACACAACTACCCTTGACTCGAACCATTACTCACGGACCCGTCGAGTTTGAGGCAACGAAGTTTGACTGTATATTTAAATTATACACAAACAAATGTTTATAAACTTAATTCTGATTATTGAATATATTTAAATTGTACACAAATAAATGTCCATAAACTTAATTCTGATTGTTGAATATATTTAAATTGTACACAAATAAATGTCCATAAACTTAATTCTGATTGTTGAATATATTTAAATTGTACACAAATAAATGTCCATAAACTTAATTCTGATTGTTGAATATATTTAAATTGTACACAAATAAATGTTTATAAACTTAATTCTGATTGGTGAATGTTGTTAAATTGTTAACAGAATCAAATGTCCATAAACTTAATTCTGATTGGTAAATAGTTTGTAATGGGGAACTAATCACCTTATAGAACAGCTAGGTGGCAAAATGCCAGTCAGTAGTGGATCAGTGGTTAATACGCTGTGGTAGTAAGTTCGCTTCAGGTGTAAAACATCAGAGTTCATGTTCAGCTGTAACCATTACGATTGTGCCAATAGGCAAGCAAGGCACTTAAATTCCACAGATCCTCTTCTCTCTACCTCATGGCGATGGATTCAATCAGGAATGAGTTCTCTAGAACGATTAATCTAATGTCGTAAAAACTTGTTTCGCAATTTAGCTCAAACAAATTTCTATAGACTAAGCTATCCCAGGGCCCACACTGGGCTAACAAAAGTTGGGGCCACTTATCTGTGTGAACGATGGGTGGGTGCGGGAGGGGTGTCCCTCCCTGGTTTGATTTTTTTTGCTATTTTTATTTGTAAATGGTGAGATTCTAGCTCGTTTTTTTTTTGGAAAAAGTATTAATATAGAATTATGGTATGCATACCTGTTAAGACTAAAAGTTTATTTTAAAATGTAGCCATGTGACAGTGACACAGCCGTACCTGATCAAGTTGTAACTTCATAGTCAGCATTTTATAATGTCAATCTATTGAGCACTTGGTTCATGCACTAAGATTGTGATATCTACCTGTATATTCAGGAAACCCTCCAGCCTTAATAATGTCAATCTATTGAGCACTTGATTCATGCACTAAGATTGTGATATCTACCTGTATATTCTGGAAACCCTCCAGCCGTACTGTAATAATTTTCAAAGTACTTGTATATTATAATTATTTGCCAGTCAAATAAGGCATAGACCGTCTCCGTGGCCTAGTGGTTAAGGCGTCGGCCTACGGAGCGGGAGGTCAAAGGTTTGAATCTCGTCAGGGGTTCGTTCTGATATGGCCGGTTGGTGAGCCGCCAGCTAGTTAAATAATGGTTACCGATTGCCTACCAGCCTGACGTCTGGCACACAAGCATAGGATTCAGGAAGTACTGATGTTCATATAAAAGAGGTGTCTCATAAGTCAGAAATGACTGGCCCTTTAAATAGGGGTGACACTATAATAAACAAACACTTTACTTTTACTTTTATACTTCAGTATCTTGATTTTATAACACATATAATTATAGTCCTTCTGTCCTGATACTAATTGTACCAGGGAAATTGTGTTCATTGTAAATGCTTTCAGTGTGCAAGGTGCTATACAAACAAGCAAACATTTTATAGAATTATTGTCTTTGAATGCAAGAACGTGTTTTATAAAACATTTTTATTTTCAGATACATAACCCACAAATGTTTCCCAAATGCAGTTGTCAATTCTGTACATTGTAATGAATTGTTCATGATGCATGTTGGGCTAGCTAGTACACAGTTCATTGCTAGTCACTGCAGAGAACTGGCTGCCCGACTGTTCGAAACATCAGGGGATATGATGGGCAACATTGGACTGTTTGGAACGTGAGATATATGGAACATCGGATGATATGTGCAATATTGGACTGTTTGAAACATGAGATGTGTGAAATATTAGGCCATGCGATGGGCAACATTGGACTGTTTTGGAACGTGAGATATATGAAACATCAGGCCATGTGATGGGCAACATTGAACTGTTTGGAACGTGAGAAATATGAAACATCAGGCCATGTGATGGGCAACATTGAACTGTTTGGAACGTGAGAAATATGAAACATCAGGCCATGTGATGGGCAACATTGAACTGTTTGGAACGTGAGATATATGAAACATCAGGCCATGTGATGGGCAACATTGAACTGTTTGGAACGTGAGAAATATGAAACATCAGGCCATGTGATGGGCAACATTGAACTGTTTGGAACGTGAGAAATATGAAACATCAGGCCATGTGATGGGCAACATTGAACTGTTTGGAACGTGAGATATATGAAACATCAGGCCATGTGATGGGCAACATTGAACTGTTTGGAACGTGAGATATATGAAACATCAGGCCATGTGATGGGCAACATTGAACTGTTTGGAACGTGAGATATATGAAACATCAGGCCATGTGATGGGCAACATTGAACTGTTTGGAACGTGAGATATATGAAACATCAGGCCATGTGATGGGCAACATTGAACTGTTTGGAACGTGAGAAATATGAAACATCAGGCCATGTGATGGGCAACATTGAACTGTTTGGAACGTGAGATATATGAAACATCAGGCCATGTGATGGGCAACATTGAACTGTTTGGAACGTGAGATATATGAAACATCAGGCCATGTGATGGGCAACATTGAACTGTTTGGAACGTGAGATATATGAAACATCAGGCCATGTGATGGGCAACATTGAACTGTTTGGAACGTGAGATATATGAAACATCAGGCCATGTGATGGGCAACATTGAACTGTTTGGAACGTGAGATATATGAAACATCAGGCCATGTGATGGGGCAACATTGGACTGTTTGGAACGTGAGATATATGGAACATCAGATGATATGTGCAATATTGGACTGTTTGGAACATGAGATGTGTGAAATATTAGGCCATGCGATGGGCAACATTGGACTGTTTTGGAACGTGAGATATATGAAACATCGGGCCATGTGATGGGCAACATTGGACAGTTTGGAACGTGAGATATATGAAACATCGGGCCATGTGATGGGTAACATTGGACAGTTTTGAAGGCGAAATATATGATGGGATATATGAACCATTATGTGATATGTTGGGTTATTGCAGAATTGTAAAACATACAGTTTATATTTATTTGTATCATTTATTTTATTAGATATCTCAAAATTAACATTGCCAGATTTTGCTTGTTTCTTCCTTGCACCCATCACTATGCAGTCTGTCATAACCTAGATCAGATGATAGATATACACATCTCATGCTGGTATCCACCTGTACAGTACCTGTACCCATCACAATGCAAGTTGTCATAACCTAGATCAGATGATAGATATGTACATCTAATGCTGGTATCCACCTGTACAGTATCTGTAGGCATCACTATGCAGTCTGTCATAACCTAGATCAGATGATAGATATGTACATCTAATGCTGGTATCCACCTGTACAGTATCTGTAGGCATCACTATGCAGTCTGTCATAACCTAGATCAGATGATAGATATGTACATCTAATGCTGGTATCCACCTGTACAGTATCTGTAGGCATCACTATGCAGTCTGTCATAACCTAGATCAGATGATAGATATGTACATCTAATGCTGGTATCCACCTGTACAGTATCTGTAGGCATCACTATGCAGTCTGTCATAACCTAGATCAGATGATAGATATGTACATCTAATGCTGGTATCCACCTGTACAGTATCTGTAGGCATCACTATGCAGTCTGTCATAACCTAGATCAGATGATAGATATGTACATCTAATGCTGGTATCCACCTGTACAGTATATGTAGGCATCACTATGCAGTCTGTCATAACCTAGATCAGATGATAGATATGCACATCTCATGCTGGTATCCACCTGTAGAGTATCTGTACCCTTCACTATGCTGCCTGTCATAACCTAGATCAGATGATAGATATGCACATATCGTGCTGGTATCCACCTGTACAGTATCTGTACCCTTCACTATGCAGTCTATCATAACCTAGATCAGATGATAGATATGCACATCTCGTGCTGGTATCCAGCTGTCCAGTTTACCCCTTTCACATACTAGTAAGACATTATGAAAGGAATGTAAATGGTTTTGGTGCATTCTCCTCCAGGTAATTTGTTTTCCTAAACCTGTCTATGGTGTACTCTGAAAGCATTTACACAATACACTAGTGTTAAAGTGACACTACGTCGGTGAAAACGCAAATGTCTGCAGAATGTATTTTCCTATTATATGGTATATTTTTTCTCCAATATTTGCCTCAAAAACGGAGTATTTCAACAAATAAACAAGTGTCGTATACGCGGTTTATTGACATAACAAAATAATGTAAAGCTTTTATTAAACTATAGTTTTGTAGATCATTTTATCTTTTTAGCTTGCATATACCAATTTAGATTAACTGCACCTGTCAAATATAATCGTGACTGATTCTTCGGCAGTAACAAGTTGAAAGATCATAGGCATATTCAGTTGCCGCCATTCAGCTAAACTAATGCTGACGTCACAGCGGCGCCGAGCATGCGCATTAATGTATATACCATAGTTGGGCTTTGGTCCATCAGAGACCATCGCGCTACTTCTTAGTAACCACTTACCAGAAATCAATGAAACTTCACAGGAGTGTTTGTAGACTGGGAACAGGCGTTGATATATTTTGCCTGGTCAGTCATATAAATATATGTTAACACCGAGACCATTAATTGGGCCGTATAGAGTTTCTGATCATATAAACTGTCATGTTGCCAGAAGTAAATTAGTGACAAATCAACAAACTGGAACCCTATGGTGGCAAGGGCAAATGATTGGAAGTCAACCACATCACAACCCAGCCACGGGCGGAGGCCCCATGTTTCAGTCATACCGTAGTATCATTGAAGACAATACAGATAGCTGTATTATCATAATGTGTTTCTATCTCTCCCTATAACCAAAACTCCCATTTGATCTATTAATGAACAGTAATAATAATTCACATATAGATCTAGTAAACTGTTCAGTGAATACGCTAGGTAATGTGAATTTTATACAAATTTATTTTAGCTGGACTGCGAAGCAGGGTCTTACAACTTATATTAATCACTCTCGAAACCTCATTCCCGGTGGAATCCATCGCCATGAGGGACAGAGAAGAGGCAACATGGAATTTAATCAATCGTAACGGCTCCAGCGGGGTGCGAACTCCGGGCATTTCGCAGCGAATGCGCAACCACTGCGCTATTACGACGTCCAGTAATACGAATATTAAACGTTTATACGACGCTGACATTTCGACGTTATGACGTTACTAACTAAGCGTCGTTACTTGGAAACGTTCAACTACAATTTATCAAGATGAAACTGCTAAAGAGTTTCCTGTCACTGGTTCTCACTGTGCTGTTGCAAGCCAAAACACAATGGTGATGATGATCATCATCATAGTGCCGCTGGTGATGCTGGTGATGATGTAGTAGGAGTAACGAACAAGAGCTGTCCAAATGTGGCGAAAAAGAACAAAATAATGAAGAGAAGGAAGAGGAGGGAACGTCAGGTCAGTATATTTGCAAAACTTAATACGTGCAATACGATGGGTCTATCAAACAGAACAATTCAAACGCTTGTATTAATTTATAAAGACAAATCTTCAATTTTACATGCATACGTACACGATATATCCTGCCTATATTTTCAAAATTCCAAATCCTAAAACACTAATGGCATTAATGTTGCAACATTAGCCAGGAAAACTGAGACTGGCGAAATTTAAGACGCGCAGCATTTGTGTTAGATGTGCTCGTTTCATTGTCTATAGGTGAAAACATTTTACAAATATGCGAGTTTTCCATCCTATACGTACATACAAATTACTATGTGGCTACTAAACATCATAACCGGTGGTGAAAGTGCATCTCTTTCAATCACTCGACACACATCTATTGCAGTTTCATACATACTACATGTATACCATATCTATGTTATCTGCTACACTGGGGAAGGACCGATTGTAATGACTTATGGTCCAATCCATTTGTGTATGTATGAACTACTTATATGATTTGTTGATTTTAAATATCAAATGCCATCAGGTTGACATTCATAAGATCAAGACACTCGATCCATGAATACCGCTGAACACCACTACTAGACAAGCAATATAGTGAACTCATTGATAGGGAGTGAACTCATTGATAGGGAGTGAACACATTGATAGGGAGTGAACTCATTGATAGGGAGTGAACTCATTGATAGGGAGTGAACTCATTGATAGGGAGTGAACTCATTGATAGGGAGTGAACACATTGATAGGGAGTGAACACATTGATGGAGAGTGAACTCATTGATAGGGAGTGAACACATTGATAGGGAGTGAATACATTGATATGGAGTGAACACATTGATAGGGAGTGAACTCATTGATAGGGAGTGAACTCATTGATAGTGAGTGAACTCATTGATATGGAGTGGACTCATTGATAGGGAGTGCATACATTGATAGGGAGTGAACTCATTGATAGGGAGTGAATACATTGATAGGGAGTGAACACATTGATAGGGAGTTAACTCATTGATAGGGAGTGAACTTATTGATAGGGAGTGAACACATTGATAGGGAGTGAACACATTGATAGAGAGTGAATACATTGGCACTAATAATAACATAGACATATGCAATGAACATCTAATTAGAAACCTCATATTGCCCTTCAAAAAAGCAATATCCTTTCAAGGTCATCTCTCGATTACGTGCAGTGAAGTACACCGAATCCATAAAAAAAGAAATGTATACCTAAACACGTACACCCCGTATCCATGTCCCCATGATGAGTATACCTAAACACGTCTATAGTACGTGGCGCACCCCCGTATCCATGTCACCATGATGAGTATACCTAAACACCCCTAGAGTACGTGGCGTACCCCGTATCCATGTCACCATGATGAGTATACCTAAACACCTCTAGAGTATGTGACGTACACCCCGTATCCATGTCACCATGATGAGTATACCTAAGCACCTCTAGAGTATGTGACGTACACCCCGTACCCATGTCACCATAATGAGTATACCTAAACACGTCTAGAGTATGTGGCATACACCCCGTAGCCATGTCACCATAATGAGTATACCTAAACACGTCTAGAGTACGTGGCGTACACCCCGTAGCCATGTCACCATAATGAGTATACCCAAACACGTCTAGAGTTCGTGGCGCACCCCGTATCCATGTCACCATGATAACCTTAATATCTCGTTACGTTACGTGGAGTGGAATATACCGTATCCATGACAACACGATAATTATACCTAAACACATTTAGATTACGTGCAGTATACCCCATGACCTGACCTTGAGGCCGACCTTTGATTAAATCAAGATACATATCAAGCATTTATTCTGGTCTCCGAGTGTTATTCTCTAGTTTTAATCAATTAAATAAAGAACTAGAATGAATCGTAATAAGCAAATCTTATATTTATGCTAAATAGCAATGCAGAATTAACTTATTTAGTACATCAAAACCAATTTTCATCTTTGTATTTCTATATTTGCAGCCATCAACACCATTGAGTGGATTTGACAATATCACTACACTCGCTGGAAAATATGGCTTCTGTGTTCATGATGTGCCTGGTGATGGCAACTGTTTCTTTCATGCTGTATCAAAGACAATGGCACCAGCTGGTGATGGAAGAGTAAGCGGCCCAGACATCAGAAATCAACTAATACAGTTCCTGAAGACAAGTCCTCTCGCCAACGATTATGCCATCTTCATTCCAGAACCAAGCACGATGGAGGCATACATTTCAGGACTACAGCGTGGTGACTGGGCTGACAACATAGCTGTGCAAGGTGTGGTTGATATGTTGAACATCAATATCGACGTGGTAAACACAATCACACCTGACTATGTTCACAAGCGCCAACCTAGAGCTGGCAGCAGTGCTCAAACCATTGCCATTGGTCTCATCGAAGAAGCTCACTTCGTAGCACTGGAACGAAGTGAGCCCATTGGTACAGACACAGCATGAAAGAAACAATATCCACAAGTGAAGCAGTATGCAATCTGCTGTTATCAGAACATACTGAGGACAGGGAGTATCAAGCAACATTTGACAAGGCAGCAAGTCACGTGGTCTTCCATACCGTTATATTTCGCTCCAGGAAGAGTGATCCTGGTACATATTCCATTGCTCCTGATGAATCAGTTGAGGAACTAAGGGAGCTAGATATATATCACGGAGAACAGTATGGGAAACGATGTGGAAACAGTACGATCAATCACTTGCGATCATGAGTTGGTTGATAGCCAATGAAACCCCTGCCTTAGCGCAGTTAATATCGGATTACAGTATAAATCCGGGGGGACCAGGTACCATGATGTGTCTAACGCATTAAAAGGATTTATCGTGACTACAAGACGACAATCAATTCCTGGCAACAATGAGTTGGTTGGTAGCCAATGAAACCCCTGCCTTAGCGCAGTTAATATCGGATTACAGTATAAATCCGGGGGGACCAGGTACCATGAGTTGTCTAACGCATTAAAAGGATTTAACGTGACATCAAGACGACAATCAATTCCTGGCAACAATGAGTTGGTTGGTAGCCAATGAAACCCCTGCCTTAGCGCAGTTAATATCGGATTACAGTATAAATCCGGGGGGACCAGGTACCATGATTTGTCAAATACATTAAAAGGATTTAACGTGAATACAACATCTAACATGTTTAATATACAGTGTTGCTGGAACACAATATACTGTTAATGTATGTGTCATTCTGATTAGTCTTCTATATTTGTATTACTTTGTGTATATGTAAATGTATGTGTTTACATGTAAGCTATGTAATTGTATATTATGTACGTTCAGTTCTGATATGCATGAATACAAGAAATTAATTCATACTTAATAACTTGGTCATTGTTATAGGGATCAGTCCCAAGTGCTTAATGAATAATGCCAGTATAATACGTGTGTACACTATACACGTGGTTAGTGAGCAGGTATGATACTATATCTAGTTTTATAGCTGAACTATTTGTAACCCCCATGAGAAAACAGATTGAACACGTGCACAGAAATGCAGCTCGTTTCGTAATGAACGCACATTTTAATTATCAAAATCCTGGTAGAGTTATATCAATGTTGCAGCAATTAAAGTGGCCCTCCTTCGAACAATATAGCATGAGGGTACCAACTCTCGACATGTACCAATAATCACTTGGAACAACATAGCCTGAGGGTACCAACTCTCGACATGTACCAATAATCACTTGGAACAACATAGCATGAGGGTACCAACTCTCGACATGTACCAATACTCACTTGGAACAACATAGCCTGCGGGTACGAACTCTCGACATGTACCAATAATCACTTGGAACAACATAGCCTGAGGGTACCAACTCTCGACATGTACCAATAATCACTTGGAACAACATAGCCTGCGGGTACGAACTCTCGACATGTACCAATAATCACTTGGAACAACATAGCCTGCGGGTACGAACTCTCGACATGTACCAATAATCACTTGGAACAACATAGCCTGCGGGTACGAACTCTCGACATGTACCAATACTAATTTGGAACAATATAGTCATATACATGTATTTTAATACCGATACCATTAATTGGGCCGTATTGAGTTTCTGATAATGTCATTTTGCGAGAAGTAAATTGGTGAAAAATCGACAGACTGGAACCCAGGCTACTGCTGGTCATAAGTTTTGGCATAGGTACAAGTTTCTGACCTCTATATGCTTATCAGTTCCAATCACCCCCCCCCCCCAATGAGTCGTTTTGATTTGGAATAAACTAGTCACGTTTTAATATGCCCCTCAACTAGATGTCTGCCTGGTATACTTTGCTGAGTACATCGATTGAACAGTGGTGAGAATAAATCATCATCAATAAAAGGTATTGATATTATCTGATTCGCCATATGTATTATGATGATGACCCCTTGCTAAATGGGTTACCCTCTCCAAATAAAGAATTTGCTTGCTTTATTTGGTACGTGATCCAGGAGTAGGTACGATATGATGATAATAAGATGTAAGCTCTAAACTCTAAGATGTAAGCTCGCTCAAATTACTAACTAGTATGGGTCTAAACCTTTCATCGCCTATCTGCTCCTCTTAACCGTTCAGTGCCAGTAGGTGTTAAGTCTTAATTGTTACTGATTAAGACTGTAGATAATTGGTAAAACCTTCTATATACAGCAAGTAAATAAATGTATGGCTGATCTCCAAAGAACTTAGCAACAATCAATCAAAATCGTCATAGCATAGTGGATGCGCAATCATTTCAGGTGCGAAATATCCGGAGTTCGAGCCCCGCTGGAGATGTTACGATTGTGCCCTTATGCAAGGCATTTAAATTCCACGTTGCCTCTTCTCTCTCCCTCGTGGCGATGGATTCCATCAGGAATGAGGTTTCGAGAGTGATTAATATAAGTTGAAAGAACTTGTTTCGCAATCGAGCTAAAATAAATTTGTATAAACTAAGCTATCAGAGACATACAAATCCATCACCAAATTAACTCGCCGAAAATATGATAGTTAACCGACAAGTTATCACCCCTTAGATATTTTAATCTCATCACCCCGATATACTACAAGTGCATAACCCATTTGTTTCCGCTATTTAGTCGCATATTTATTGGTCTCATACCCTGAAATATATAGTACGAACGTAACTGAGTACGAACAGTGACCTCGGAAAATATGGCAGCTCCACGAATTCTCTCAAAATTGCCAGGTATATTAAGCTGCTAGTAGGATTTATATTTAAATAGCCCATTATTACAACAGTATATACAACTAAATGAGCTGTTGTTTGAAATGTTATAATGGGAGTGTCTGAAATGGAATTGACATATGTTTTCGCGAGTACTGACATCGCAACAATGTAGACTCATGTCTGTCTGTATCTGTTGAAATACGTATCAGGACCACTACTGGTATATATATTTACGGAAGTGAACGTCTTAATCGCGCTGTAGGTGGGCTGACCTGAAGCCTTTGATTGACTGCATTCCCATGTTGCTCCAATCTGAGCGTTTTCACAAAAATTGAACTGTTCTTTGTATGTATGTGCCATTTATCATTTTAAATATAGTGCAAGATATAGAAGACACTCCAATTCCAGAAGCATCCCTGTTTTTTTTGCATGCCATGTGTATAGCACCTATACATGGGACCTTGGTTTATAGTCACATCTGAAAAAACTACATAAATATTATTATGGTCAGAGTCAGACGGGCGATCGAACCTGCGATCCCTCGATTAGTAGTCCAATGTGCTAAACACTGAGCCGACTAAGCACTGTTGACCTACCTATCTTGTAGGATTTGATATGAAACTTGTTCTCTACTCCTGTAAGACTATCCCTGTAACTGTATATCACTGTACGTGTATTTAGTTGTTTGTTATAATTTAGCCAGTTGGTTACAGGTAATTTGAAGAGTATCATGTACTGGGTACATGAGAGTGTTATGTGTGTTTACTGTGTTATAATATTTTTATTGCCAATTACAGGTTCAGACACATCTTGAAAACACCCTGAATTTGGTCCCGTTGAGTTTTGTCCATAAAAGTCCTTGAATTCTTGCTTGAATCGCATACAGGTTTTGAATTGTCGCTAAAATATTTTTATCGGCAACAACAATCATGATAGATTGGGAAGGTATAAAATTACATTTTGTACAGTACGGAGAATGGACATGGAAGAATTAGAACCGATTAGGAATGCTTTGGATTTATACATTCGACACTGTTTAAAGGACGTTTAAAAGGTTTTAAACTGATATAGATCTACTCTAAAAGCAGGGTTCCCGCTGTCGGTCGCATTTGTCGCCAAATGCGCATTTGTCGCCAAATGCGCATAACAATTAAACCTGGCTCCAAAAATCTTCAGTTGGCGAAAATCCTTGGCGCTTGCCTTAAATATCGGCAAAATAACATTGTTCAAGAAACATAATAGGCCGAAAATCCATGAAAGTGAAGGTCGCGTGTGCGGTCATGCGTGCGATAATGACGAGCGTTTGTTTATTGGAAATCAGCTGTTTGGCACTTGATTGCATGGGGTATTGAGAAGTTGGTGACATTTTAATTACGGATAGTTGGATTAAATGGCCGTCTTTAATCCTACAACTGATTAGCACAGATATTTACACCATAATTTGATAATGCAGTGTTTTCTCACTGTGTGTTTCTTGCGGTTTTGATGCAATGAAATGGCCAGAGACGCAATGAGAATCATTGAATGCGTTTTTTGTGACGCAACAATATTTTGACAGCAGATTATATGGACCTTTCTGCAGGGATAAAATGTACAAGATCACCGAGTACTTGTTCATTGACGAGATGCTTTTACTTGTTACAATTTATTATGTACAACGAAAAGCGTTCAGATGATACAGATAAGTAAGTACATCATATGTCGGGATATGCCCGCTACTGAAATAGGTTTAGTTTCCAAGCAGAATAATTCTTCTAATCCTGAAACCCCAGAATATGATTCGGCCCAGACAATTTCCAACCATGAAAGTACTGAAACACCTTCAGTTTAGTGATATGACTAATAGTCCCTACAAACGTAAAACTGTATCAAAACGGGAATTTAGAATGTAGTTGGTACAAGAAAATGCATTGTAAGTCTTAGTGCACTTTCCAATTTCCCAAACCTGATTTTTTATGATTGGTAAAACAAAATGTTGTCTAGTAAGATACACTGGCCAATTATAAAATATAAAGCACTCCTTCTATTCAAATGTTGTATTTAATGGAAGTTGATATGGAAGTGACTAAGTGGCCTACTATAGTGGTTGGTTAGAATATGTCACATGCAAATTGTTAGTATGACAATCTATAAATACATTCTGAAGTGGTTTACGATTACCTAAATATGGAATGCCAGAACGGACATAATGTACGTGGGTAGATAGAATAAAACAACTGAATATTGTCCCTGTAACGTTTATTGATGATTATGATTACGGACATAATGTACGTGGGTAGATAGAATAAAACAACTGAATATTGTCCCTGTAACGTTTATTGATGATTTTGATTATGATTACGGACATAATGTATGTGGGTAGATAGAATAAAACAACTGAATATTGTCCCTGTAACGTTTATTGATGATTACGAATTAATTCCACCCTATGATATAAACACATCCTGATGTGTAGACAAGAGATGAGGACTATAAATGTATATGTTCAATCAAGTATTACCATGGTGATGCCACCAACCAAGAACTAATCCGCCCACTCTACTGATTGTACCATTGCCACAAACCGCAGTAACAGTTTAAAACTTTTACTTCACATAAGCTCCATACATTACCTTTGTTTTTGTACTGGTGAGCCCCGCTCAGACAGTGTCTCATTTATATGAAAAAGTTGGCAGTTTCTTACGGAGGTTGGTGCACCTAAGTACTGGTTAACCGCTGGAGCCTGCCTAGGAAAGGTGTTGTTAGGTAAACTGCCCGCCGGCGATATAGCCCAAAATGGTGCTGATGCAGGCGTAAAACCCGGGGGGGGGAAATTGTAATCAGGAATGTGGTTTCGAGAGTGATTAATATAAGTTGTAAGAACTTGTTTCATAATCGAGCTAAAATGAATTTGTATAAACTAATATGATCTAAGCTAATGGTGCAGCTTTATAAACTACAAAAAAAAACAACAACAAAACATTGTGCCTATTGCTTCAGCGTTGGACACTCGCCAACTCGCCATGGCGATAACGCTTTTAGACTGGTGAGAAACTTTTAATACGCACTCGACATCGTGGCGAGATGTCTTATTTGATAGCCCTTGGCGAGTTTGTTGAAGTTCATACTCGCCTGAACCAGGACACACAGTATCTTCGCCATTTTAGGCCCTTTTTCTCATCGAATTAACAAAATATCAAATATTCTGTGTCTCCATTTTGGTTTCCGGTTATGACGTCATTTTGGGAAAACCCGTGTTTTCATCGGGATTCCGCTTGTAAGCTACGGCCTTTAGCACGAGCCAAGGTCAATCCACAAGACAAAAACATAACATGGAAAGGTTTTTAATAAAAACAGATAAGAAGTTGAATGGGGACAGTCCTAAAAATGATTCAAAATCAACCCCCCTTTAGTTAAACAGTTACTTACATAGCAATTTTGAAGAAAAATTATCTAAAAAAGTGACACAATTTAAGATAAAAAAAGAGGTTGATTTTACCCCAAAGTCCACCAGAATGCACCATTTTGTGTCTACTTAAAAAAATGTTTCGGGGGAGCATGCCACCGGACCCCCCGAGCATGGCAAGTGCCTGTGGCACTTGCATCCGGTGGCTTTGCCACTGGACAGAACCACATTCACTGGCCTGTACCATTTATTTTTGGCCTGTACAATTTCATCTTGGCCGCTACCTTTTCTCAAGTACAGGCCAAGTTGGCCGGAACATATTGAAACGAGTGTCCAACACTGTTGCTTATCAGCAGTATGTAGTAACAGGCGGATCTGTAGTCCAGTGGTAACACGCTGGGCTGGTAATCCAGGGATCGCAGGTTCGATCCCCCGTCTGACCCTAATAAAATTAACAGTCTTTCAGATGGGACGTTAAACCGAGGTCTTGTGTCGTTGCTTTACACCGTACACGTAAAAGAACCATAGGAGACTCTGGAATGGGTCTCTATCTGTATCATTGCACTATCCTCCAAAAATCTAAAATGACTAGTCTCTTCAGGGGGCGTCACTCATATGGGCAACCGGTAGCGACGATAAATAAACGTAAACACACACAGTATGTAGTAATTGGCCTCTTCTGTTGTTGAGTACAGGGTTCCCGATGTCATGTTATTATGAGCATTGACTATATAGCAAACCTATACATACATGTACATTAACTCTTTCAACACCAAGTAGCTCACATGGACTGGTCCATGATATTCTTAGACCAATAAATGAATAAGAAAATTACATTCGGACCAGTTCATTTATCAAGATGGGTAATTTTGTCTAAAATTAGTAATACTACTTGCAAAAAGTGCAGATCCTGATTAGACGGCTCGTCACGAGCCAGCTCATCTGGATCTACACTTTTTGTAAGCCTATATAGAGGTCTGTGGTGTTGAAAGGGTTAACTCTGCACGTTGCTTAAAATAAATGCTATATAAAAATTTTATATATTTACAATGTAGTTCAAATAATTGTAGCAGACATACACATTCATTAATGTGTGTTTCTTAGTTGTAGCTGCAAACTCTGGAAATATGTAGTGGAATTTCATTAGAATTGTGTCATTACAACAAATTGTGTCATTACAATTTGTCATTAAAACATATTGTGTCATTATAATTTGTCATTACAACATATTGTGTCATTACCATTTGTCATTACAACATATTGTGTCATTATAATTTGTCATTACCACAAATTGTGTCACAACAAATTGTGTCATTATAATTTGTCATTACAACAAATTGTGTCATTATAATTTGTCATTACAACAATAATTTGTCATTACAACAAATTGTGTCATTATAATTTGTCATTACCACAAATTGTGTCACAAAAAATGGTGTCATGTGTCATTACCACAAATTGTGTCATTATAACAAATTGTGTCATTATAACAAATTATGTCATTACAACACATTGTCATTACAACACAATTCTTATGAAATTGGATGACATATTTTATTGTTATTTTCACCATTAACGTGCAAAGAGTTAATTTTCCTAAACACTATTTATATCTGTGAGTGACTGAATGGCTGTTTGTTTGTAGGTGTGGCAAGGACCGTGGGTCTACGATCAGTATACACAGCCACCAGACCCAGTCTTATGTTGTCGAAAGCTACAAAGGTCATCTGCCAAGGATTCACAGGGAAGCAGGGAACCTTCCATAGCCAACAGGCGATAGAATATGGGACACAGATGGTTGGTGGAGTCTCTCCGGGGAAAGGAGGGCAGAAACACCTGGGTCTGCCAGTTTTTAACTCAGTGTTGGAGGTAAGAATATCTCCATGTAAAGTGTATTTGTGATATAGTTAAATTATCAGATTTTAATGTTTTGAAGAAAAGCTGGGAAACAATTGGAGATTTATTGTTCTCACCTGTGACCTATAGACAGGCTTTTCGCACCATATTGGGGGGGGGGTGAGATAACTCTCTCTAACCGGTAGACAAGGGGACTACTATATGCTAATTAGATATCACGAACAAGTCCGGTAGTTTCCGTTTGATTTCCGCCTCCAAATTTATATCATTTCATTGGATAACGGTAAATCCGAGCACTGTCGTGAAGTTACATCATTATAATAGCAGCGAGTTGTAATCGATGACGTATCGCTGCCATTCATGCGTTGTTCACGTGCCTGCTATTACCATTTGACCCACAATGCACTTGCATTGTTTGTAGGCATAGATTATTTGAATCTTTACCCGCGTTGGATGTAATGGTTTGGCATTAAAGAATTAAACCGTTAAACTTAACATGTACGTGTCACGTTGTGTTTACTTTTAAATGACAATCAACATCAATGTGAGTAAATTGTCACATTCCAATGCCTCATCACTTCATAGTAAATTCATACACCATTCATGCATGTATATAGGCTGGCATAAATCGTAAAGTGCATCAAAGGCATAAGAAAGGTGAAAAATAAATCTACTACCTCCATACAATTACGGATATCCCACCCTCGGGCTGAATATGCGTGCAAAGAACTCGGCAGAGCTTCGTTCTTTACAAGCATCTTTAGCCCTCGGGGTGGGATTTCCTTATCTGCAACTGTTGGGGGTGCTAGATTCACCATGTCTGGAAGAATAATTACTTGCCCATTTATCGGCCTACTTCGCTAGTAAAAGGTCTTATTAGCTGTAGTCTCGCTTTGGCCAAGACACAATGTTGTTTACTATATTACCAGTTGCTCTAGTTCACCGGGTACCAAATGTTGCCACTCGATTCATAGTTGAGGTTGACACAATGCTGCATATATGTGTGCACTAACACAGATCTTGACTATTTCAGGCAAAAGAGGGGACAAATTGTGACGCAACTGCGATCTACGTCCCACCTAAGTTTGCAGCAGCAGCTATCATGGAAGCCATTGATGCAGAAATCCCTCTTATAGTCGTTATCACAGAAGGTAACATATCTTGCCATCATGTAAATTATACAGGCACAAGACATGTTTCCAACCCACAGTGCTATTAGTTAATTTATACAAATTTATTTTAGCTCGATTACGAAACAAGTTCTTACAACTTATAATAATCACTCTCGAGACCTCATTCCTGATGGAATCTATCACCACGAGGGAGAGAAGAGGCAACGTGGAATTTAAATGCCTTGCCTAAGGGCATAATCGTAACGGCTCCAGCGGGGCTCGAACTCCGGATCTTTCGCACCTGAAGCGAACGCACATCCACTGCACTATCACGACTTCCACAGTGCTATTGCGACCTCGCCTAGCAGTATCATAAAGATATCCCCCCCCTACATTCTACAAAACAAAAAAATGTTGCACAAATAACTCTTGATAAAGTAATATTCAATGCAGCATACAATGCATGCATCTATGTCAGGTAGGATTAGTTTTCAGCCAATTCTTGGTTCCCAATCTGAAAAGTACGTTATAATTATTCCATATGTATTTTTTTTTTCACAAATAATTTTTTTGCATAAGCCAGATCATTTGTTAAATGTAGGCAGATCTTCAAAATATTTATTTTTATTTTAAATTTTGAAGCCCCTTTTCGGGTAACCCCGGGTAAACCCTGTTTATTTCTTCCTTGTATATACATAAAAAGCATTTACACAATGTTACAACATAAATGATCTAATAAGACGTTTGCCTTCCATGTATATACACAAAAGAGTTATTTTTGGAAAAGTATCACTAGTTTGAAAAATAAATTTTAAAGCAAAAAGAGACGAAAAAAGTATATGGGTGATCGTTTCTATTTATTTATTTTCAATTACACAAGAAAATACAAGTAGAGGAATTAATTGATTGTAAAAACGCTACCACTTGGAGTTGTATTTTTCTAATTTGTCTGTTCTTAAAGCAATCTCCCGCTCTAAATTAATTCTAATATTTAGATAACTTTTAAAGCACTCAAAACGTGGCAATTATTTTCTACACTTCATTCTATATATAAAAGATTTACATAGAATAATTACGAAATTAATTGTATTGTTTATTACAGTTATTTATTTTACCAAAACAAATTACGGTACTTCAAAATTTATATCCACATCTTCAAAATATTGCCCATCTGAATAAAGTATTATTGATAAATGTACATTGCCAATCCTTAGCCACAATGGCTAGAAGTTGCTAGACTCTCTCATGAGGATATGTGAGGAAATCAAAACCGTTAGATAATGCGGAGTTAGTCGATCGTGCCTTTGTACTTTCTGATTAGCATGGTAGTTAGCATGACCACTTCTCACCGATGCAACCCTCATTCGAGCGTAACTGTATGTGAGACTGTACGACGGTCATCCAGTGCTTTCATAAACAGGAAATGGACTTAAACTTTCTCCCTGAAAATGCTGAAAATAACCCCAAAAATTCATGGAAATTGGTACAGTTTGTTCTTTGTCTGTATAGATAAATTTCTGAAATTTTGAAAAGAATAGAAATAATTCCTAAATCTGTATAAAGAAAGCACTGGTTTGGATTTGTGTGTTATATACCTGGTACTCGGGGGTTTGCGTCCATATCAAGGTCACATCTTATTTCTCTATGGTCCTATACCCTCCATATCTTCTAAACCAACTATTTATCTATGGTCCTATACCCTCCATATCTTCTAAACCAACTATTTCTCTATTGTGCTATACCCTCCATATCTTCTAAACCAACTATTTCTCTATTGTGCTATACCCTCCATATCTTCTAAACCAACTATTTATCTATGGCCCTCTGCACTCCATATCTTCTAAACCAACTATTTCTCTATGATCCATATACACTCCATACCTTCTAAACCAACTATTTCTCTATGATCCTATACCCTCCATATGTTCTAAACCAACTATTTCTCTATGATCCTATACCCTCCATATCTTCTAAACCAACTATTTCTCTATGATCCTATACCCTCCATATCTTCTAAACCAACTATTTCTCTATGATCCTATACCCTCCATATCTTCTAAACCAACTATTTCTCTATGGTCATATACCCTCCATATGTTCTAAACCAACTATTTCTCTATGGTCATATACCCTCCATATCTTCTAAACCAACTATTTCTCTATGATCATATACCCTCCATATGTTCTAAACCAACTATTTCTCTATGGTCATATACCCTCCATATCTTCTAAACCAACTATTTCTCTATGATCATATACCCTCCATATCTTCTAAACCAACTATTTCTCTATGATCATATACCCTCCATATCTTCTAAACCAACTATTTCTCTATGATCCTATACCCTCCATATCTTCTAAACCAACTATTTCTCTATGATCATATACCCTCCATATCTTCTAAACCAACTATTTCTCTATTGTCATATACCCTCCATATCTTCTAAACCAACTATTTCTCTATGATCCTATACCCTCCATATGTTCTAAACCAACTATTTCTCTATTGTCATATACCCTCCATATGTTCTAAACCAACTATTTCTCTATGATCATATACCCTCCATATCTTCTAAACCAACTATTTCTCTATTGTCATATACCCTCCATATCTTCTAAACCAACTATTTCTCTATGATCCTATACACTCCATATCTTCTAATCCAACTCGTAGATTTTGCAATAAATTGGCATTGAGCTCATCTCTCAACCAGGTGCAGCTGATAATTATCACATGTGCCATTGTGGTTGACATGGGCTAAATGGAAGCCTGAGATGAATGGGTTTTTGTTGTTGTATTAACCACATTTATTGAGAGTTCTTGAATCTGTTAGTATCAATAGTGATATATTATTGTATTCATGTAGGTATACCCCAGCAAGACATGGTGAGGGTGAAACACAAGTTGTTACGCCAGAGTAAATCGAGAATGCTGGGACCAAACTGTCCTGGAATTATCAAGGTACTACAGAATGGCAGGGTTCTTACCAAGCAATACAAATTGTGTCTGCATGCTTGTAAGGGAGGAGTTCCAGAATATCTTTGAAATGATGTATAAAAAGTATATAATATATTCACCAACATCCAAATCAGTGATTCTTTCTTTTATTTCTTTGAATAAACATAGTCAAGTATAAATATTAGGATTCTTTTTTTATGTAATATTATACTAACACTGGTTGTCCGATTTGTGCAGTGGATAGCACGCTCGCTTCTCACCAATGCAGTCTGGATTCAATCCTCGGGCCGGGAAGTATGTGAGATGGTACGGTGGACGCTTGATCGAACAGGTGGGTTTTCTCAGGTGTACACACAAATGACCGCACATACTCTTTCACCCACGCCAACGAGAAAGATTAATATAAGTTGTTAACGGCTTGTTTCTCAATCGTTGTAAAATATAGAATTCATTTATTCTTTAATATTAAACAATTAAAATTCTCCTTTGGTACAGCCAGAAAAGTTGTTGAGCACCTGTATTATGCAGCCAACCTGTATTATGCAGCCAACCTGTATTATGCAGCCATTATGTAGCCAACCTGTATTATGCAGCCAACCTGTATTATGCAGCCATTATGCAGCCAACCTGTATTATGCAGCCATTCTCCAGATTCCACTGTAACTGCCATTTTGTTACATGCTCTGGTTTCTGTGCTTCCATTGACTAGCCATTTAAAACACGAGTAACTGTTAACTTTTATTTATGATAGCAAAACTTAAAACTTTAGCTCCTGGTAGTAGAACATGCAGTTGCACCATGAGCAGGTGGTTCGACAATATTTCAGTACTAATCGTTGTTTTGTATGTTGTGTTTGTAGCCTGGAGAATGCAAGATTGGTATAATGCCTGGCCACATTCATCAGAAGGGACAAATAGGTATTATATTACATTTAATATTGCATATGTGTGAAGTTACATCTATAAAGTCTGTCCACCAAATATGTGCAACCTGTTGTTTTGAAACCCATAAATGGCGCTCATCTTAGAGGGCGACATCGTCGAAATAGTCGGCCTAGGGACCGTGACTTCGACCCATGGCGGCTCCACTTCTCCCTAAATAGCAAAGAAATTATGCCTCTAGAATTCACATCATACACGTAAAATATCGCTCTCCATGGGAGAATGTTCCCCCTTTGAGATGGTCCAAGAGATTTAGGGACTTTACATGCTTTGATCTATATAAATACTTTAGAAGTCCCCTCTCCTCCCCATACAGACGGATCTGTAGTCCAGTCGTAACACGCTGGACTGATGATCCAGGGATCGCAGGTTCGATCCCCCGTCTGACCCTAATAAAATTAACAGTCTTTCAGATGGGACATTAAACTGAGGTCTTGTGTCGGTGCTTTACACCGTGCACGTAAAAGAACCAGAGGAGACTCTGTCTGTATCATTGCACTATACTCCGAAATCTAAAATAACTAATATCTTCAGGAGGCGTCGCTCATATGCGCAACCAGTAGCGACGATAAATAAACGTAAAACACACACCCTCTCTTCCCCTTGAATTTGGTGCACATGTGACATGAATCTGTTTCACAGTGAACATGTTATAGAGTATAGGAGGCAGATCTGCTTAATCAATTACTTGTTGTGGAGCGTCATGGCAACTGATAGATCCAACATAGTTATAAATCCTCCTGATCTGCTTAATTTGATTAAACTTGGTATGGAGCGTCATGGCAACTGATAGGTCCAACATAGTTATAAATCCTCCTGATCTGCTTAATCAATTACTTGGTATGGAGCGTCATGACAACTGATAGATCCAACCTAGCTATAAATCCTCCTGATCTGCTTAATCAATTACTTGGTATGGAGCGTCATGACAACTGATAGATCCAACCTAGCTATAAATCCTCCTGATCTGCTTAATCAATTACTTGGTATGGAGCGTCATGACAACTGATAGGTCCAACATAGTTATAAATCCTCCTGATCTGCTTAATCAAATACTTGGTATGGAGCGTCGTGGCAACTAGTAGATGCAACCTAGTTATAAATCCTCCTGATCTGCTTAATTTGATTAAACTTGGTATGGAGCGTCATGGCAACTGATAGATCCAACCTAGTTATAAATCCTCCTGATCCGCTTAATCAAATACTTGGTATGGAGTGTCATGACAACTGATAGATCCAACCTAGTTATAAATCCTCCTGATCTGCTTAATCAATTACTTGGTATGGAGCGTCCTGGCAACTGATAGATCCAACCTAGTTATAAATCCTCCTGATCTGCTTAATTTGATTAAACTTGGTATGGAGAGTCATAAACCTGATATATAATATAATTATGATATTAATACAACACCATGTTTCTTTTTTCCCACAAGTACTGAATGCGACTCAGATACACCAGGAGTGGAACATACTGTATGCCAGGAAGTGTATCGCAGAGTGTGGCCTGTCCAGTGATTGGGTCTCTCTATACCTACATTCCGTGATTTGGTACCGATTAACTGTGGCATCAGGATGTCTTAATAGATAAAGAGTAGTTAATATTTATGACGCTGACACTCCTGCCCCACCCCCTTCCCATTGTGACCTCTCATCCATTTCTTTTTAATTTTATTCCCACCAGCCTACCTGTAATATTTTCCACAAAAAATCAACTTTAAATCATGCCAATCCTGTACACCTACCTTCCCCTCATAAACAGAGGGGATTTAAAGCAACACACTGCACATTGATCCTCCATGTATGTACTGCTCCGCCTTTGAAACCATATCCTGTTAAGACTGAGGGCGTATTTATTTTATAGGGATTAAATGTGAAATGTTGCATGTTATGACCCTTGTGTAAATTTCAGTACCGGGTTTCATTTCATATTTCAGGAATTGTATCACGATCTGGAACGTTGACATACGAGGCTGTCCATCAGACTACCTTGGCAGGGCTTGGCCAGACACTGTGTGTGGGTATCGGTGGTGACCCATTCAACGGCACAAACTTCGTTGACTGCCTAGAAGTTTTCTTGCAAGATCCTAAGACAGAAGGTAAGCCAAAATTAAAATTTTATAAAAATGTAATTCCGAGAAAAAGTCTCGGAATTGAAAATGTTTATCTCATAACTCTTAATTCCATGAATGGTTTGTCCGGCCAAAACTATCCTTATTTTGTAAACAATTTAGTTCCGATAAAAGGTTTTTCTTGAAACTAATTCCAAGAGATATTTGGTGAACTATTTTGAGACACGTATGATGTATAAAAATTATATAATATATTCACCAACATTCAAATCAGTGGAAGTCATGATAGCGCAGTGGATGCGCGTTCGCTTCAGGTGCGAAAGGTCAGGAGTACGAGCCCCGCTGGAGCCGTTACAATTGTGCCCTTATGCAAGGCATTTAAATTCCACGTTGCCTCTTCTCTCCCTCGTGGCGATGGATTCCATCAGGAATGAGGTCTCGAGAGTGATTAATATAGGTTGAAATAACTTTATTCGCAATCGAGCTAAAATAAATTTGTAATAACTAAATCAGTGATTCTTTCTTTGTGTAATATTATTCAAACACTTGGTTGTCCGATTTGTGCAGTGGATAGCACGCTCACCTCTCATCAATGCAGCCTGGATATGATCCTCGGGTTTTTGTACCAAGCAATGAGGTATTGGAATAATTTGTTACAAGCATACAATTCATAGCCATCCTATGTTATTGTAGGTATTGTGCTCATAGGTGAAATTGGTGGCCAGGCGGAGGAAAGGGCCTCAGAATATCTTAGAAACAACAACTGGGTATGTATCTGCTGAATGACGTTGAATCAAACCATTATGTACAGTGCAATACTTTCCCTTCATTTCTTCATTAAATAGCACCAGCCATATACACTGAACCGAATTTCTAAACGTCCACCTGATGTTGTATAACAGTTGAAGACAATCAACAAGTAAAGACCATAGTAGAATGCCGTCTGTTGAAAAGTCGTGCAACATGGAAACACGATGGAAATGATTTGGAATGATATTAAAATATGACATTGTATGATTCATTACAAAATGTACTTTGCAAATACATATACAGTCAAACCTGTCTTAAGCAGCCAACCAATGGAATTGCAGAAAGTGGCTGCTTAGCACAGGTGGCTGCTTAATAGAGGTCAAATGTATAATAAAACATTATATTGGGAACCTGGCTGCTTAATACAGGTGGCTGCTTAATAGAGGTGACCACTAACACAGGTTTGACTATTCAGAATCCAAGGTGGCGGCATAACCTGCTAATTATTAAAAGTAGCAAATTTCTTGTATTTTTGGAAATACAATGATCTGATTTTCTATAACTCTTTCGCCGCCAATTTCGCATAAAAGCGACTGCAAAAAGCAGAGAACACGATCAGACAGAACAGAATGTGCCGTCTAATCAGGCTTCATGCTGATTGGTCTTCAGACAGTGGAGCTGAAGCACCTGTCCGAATAGCAAGCAACATAGATCCTGATCAGATGCGGCTGATCTAGATCTATGTTGTTTGCACATGCTCTGAATTTCTTGAATGATTGTAACAGATAAGAGTATTACATTTTAACTTTGCATTGCCCTTCAGTGGGTTCTCTATTGTTTGGTTCCATGTATCCATTGATAATTAATTTATTTCTAGGGTCCCAATGCTAAGCCAGTAGTTTCCTTTATCGCTGGTCTGACAGCCCCTCCTGGTCGACGTATGGGACATGCAGGTGCCATTATTGCTGGTGGTAAGGGCGGGGCAGAGGAAAAGATCGAAGCCCTCCGTTCAGCTAATGTTCAAGTAACCATGTCTCCTGCACAGCTAGGCACCACCATGGTAGATGTAAGTTCATTAAATCCCTCCGTGTAGTCAGGTGTTCGTGTCTCTAATGCAGCTAGGCATCCCCCTGGTACATCACAATATCTCCTGCACAGCTAGGCACCACCATGGTAGATGTAAGTTCATTAAGTGCCTCCGTGCAGTCAGGTGTTCGTGTCTCTAATGCAGCTAGGCATCCCCTGGTACATGTAGTTTCATTGTGTCCATCCGTGCAGTCATTGTTCACATCACAATATCTCCAGCTCAGCTAGGCACCACCATGGTACATGTAAGTGCCTCCGTGCAGTCAGGTGTTCGTGTCTCTAATGCAGCTAGGCATCCCCTGGTACATGTAGTTTCATTGTGTCCATCCGTGCAGTCATTGTTCACATCACAATATCTCCAGCTCAGCTAGGCATCCCCCTGGAACATGTAGTTTCATTGTGTCCATCCATGCAGTCATTGTTCACATCACAATATCTCCAGCTCAGCTAGGCATCCCCCTGGTACATGTAGTTTCATTGTGTCCATCCATGCAGTCATTGTTTACATCACAATATCTCCAGCTCAGCTAGGCATCCCCTGGTACATGTAGTTTCATTGTGTCCATCCATGCAGTCATTGTTCACATCACAATATCTCCAGCTCAGCTAGGCATCCCCCTGGTACATGTAGTTTCATTGTGTCCATCCATGCAGTCATTGTTCACATCACAATATCTCCAGCTCAGCTAGGCATCCCCCTGGTACATGTAGTTTCATTGTGTCCATCCATGCAGTCATTGTTCACATCACAATATCTCCAGCTCAGCTAGGCATCCCCCTGGTACATGTAGTTTCATTGTGTCCATCCATGCAGTCATTGTTCACATCACAATATCTCCAGCTCAGCTAGGCATCCCCCTGGTACATGTAGTTTCATTGTGTCCATCCATGCAGTCATTGTTCACATCACAATATCTCCAGCTCAGCTAGGCATCCCCCTGGTACATGTAGTTTCATTGTGTCCATCCATGCAGTCATTGTTCACATCACAATATCTCCAGCTCAGCTAGGCATCCCCCTGGTACATGTAGTTTCATTGTGTCCATCCATGCAGTCATTGTTCACATCACAATATCTCCAGCTCAGCTAGGCATCCCCCTGGTACATGTAGTTTCATTGTGTCCATCCATGCAGTCATTGTTCACATCACAATATCTCCAGCTCAGCTAGGCATCCCCCTGGTACATGTAGTTTCATTGTGTCCATCCATGCAGTCATTGTTCACATCACAATATCTCCAGCTCAGCTAGGCATCCCCCTGGTACATGTAGTTTCATTGTGTCCATCCAAGCAGTCATTGTTCACATCACAATATCTCCAGCTCAGCTAGGCATCCCCCTGGTACATGTAGTTTCATAATAATTGTGTCCATCCATGCAGTCATTGTTCACATCACAATATCTCCAGCTCAGCTAGGCATCCCCATGGTACATCACAATATCTCCAGCTCAGCTAGGCATCCCCCTGGTACATGTAGTTTCATTGTGACCATCCATGCAGTCATTGTTCACATCACAATATCTCCAGCACAGCTAGGCATCCCCCTGGTACATGTAGTTTCATTGTGTCCATCCATGCAGTCATTGTTCACATCACAATATCTCCTAATGCAGCTAGGCATCCCCCTGGTACATGTAGTTTCATTGTGACCATCCATGCAGTCATTGTTCACATCACAATATCTCCAGCTCAGCTAGGCATCCCCCTGGTACATGTAGTTTCATTGTGTCCATCCATGCAATCATTGTTCACATCACAATATCTCCAGCTCAGCTAGGCACCACCATGGTACATGTAAGTGCCTCCGTGCAGTCAGGTGTTCGTGTCTCTAATGCAGCTAGGCATCCCCCTGGTACATCACAATATCTCCTGCACAGCTAGGCACCACCATGGTAGATGTAAGTTCATTAAGTGCCTCCGTGCAGTCAGGTGTTCGTGTCTCTAATGCAGCTAGGCATCCCCTGGTACATGTAGTTTCATTGTGTCCATCCGTGCAGTCATTGTTCACATCACAATATCTCCAGCTCAGCTAGGCATCCCCCTGGAACATGTAGTTTCATTGTGTCCATCCATGCAGTCATTGTTCACATCACAATATCTCCAGCTCAGCTAGGCATCCCCCTGGTACATGTAGTTTCATTGTGACCATCCATGCAGTCATTGTTCACATCACAATATCTCCAGCTCAGCTAGGCATCCCCCTGGTACATGTAGTTTCATTGTGTCCATCCATGCAGTCATTGTTCACATCACAATATCTCCAGCTCAGCTAGGCATCCCCCTGGTACATGTAGTTTCATTGTGTCCATCCAAGCAGTCATTGTTCACATCACAATATCTCCAGCTCAGCTAGGCATCCCCCTGGTACATGTAGTTTCATTGTGTCCATCCATGCAGTCATTGTTCACATCACAATATCTCCAGCTCAGCTAGGCATCCCCTGGTACATGTAGTTTCATTGTGTCCATCCATGCAGTCATTGTTCACATCACAATATCTCCAGCTCAGCTAGGCATCCCCTGGTACATGTAGTTTCATTGTGTCCATCCAAGCAGTCATTGTTCACATCACAATATCTCCAGCTCAGCTAGGCATCCCCCTGGTACATGTAGTTTCATTGTGTCCATCCAAGCAGTCATTGTTCACATCACAATATCTCCAGCTCAGCTAGGCATCCCCCTGGTACATGTAGTTTCATTGTGTCCATCCATGCAGTCATTGTTCACATCACAATATCTCCTGCACAGCTAGGCACCATGATGGTTCATATGCACGTTTACACTTGCCTTATGTAAGGCCTGCACTCGCGACCGCCAATGTAGACTGTTGCGAAAATTAGTGAAAACAGAAAATGTTGCTAGTTGTGAAAAATATTCAGTTTTATCAACAGACAAAATTAATTCTGCATGCTTGGTAAAATAATGTTATATTTATATTTCGGGTTTTACGCCTGCATCAGCACCATTTCGGGCTATATCGCTGGCGGGCAGTTTACTTAGCAACACCTTTCCTGGGCAGGCTCCAGCGGTTAACCAGTACTTGGGTGCACCAACCTCCGTAAGAAACTGCCAACATTTTTATATTAATGAGACACGACCTGAGCGGGGATCAAACCTGTGACCATCAGTGATAATAGGTTACAGTGGTATACAAGTCAACGACCTTAACCACTCGACCACGGGGGCGGACGCTGGGTAAAATAAAGGCTATAAATAGTTCAAATAATTGTATAGGAAATAGGTAATGGAATTTCATTAGACTTGTGTTGTTTCATGATATAATTGACTAACTCTTTGCATGCTGGGTAAAATAAAGGCTATAAATAGTTCAAATAATTGTATAGGAAATAGGTAATGGAATTTCATTAGTAATTGGACGTAATTGACTTACTTTCACTGGTAGCGTGCAATGAGGTAATGGAGTATACAGTACTAGTACTTCAAGCTGCTGTGTGACATTGATGCGTGCCCATTTTTAGCTCGCCTGAGAAAACTCTTGTGAGAGATATTGATAACGCAGTGTGTTTGTCCGTCATTGTCCGTCAACATTTTCAAGCGTCGTCTTCTCGGTAACCATTGGGTCTATAGCCACCATTTATGGTCGTGATACTTGGGTACTTCACATTCCGATCGGGATGATTTTTGTCTCGTCCACTGTAGTGGAAAGTGGAGTTAAGCTTTCACATTTCCAGTGGCGGCACGGAGCCATCAACAATTACATATGGGCATATTGCTAAAATTACGTGAAATATACTGCTTTAATAACTTGAATACTGTTTCATTGCACGCTACCATTAACATGTTCACCCCCCCCCCCATCAAGAGTGACCTTGAGAACCTGAATTTTTACCCAAAATAGTCCAATTCCAGAAGTTAATTTATGCATCAAGAAAAACTCACATTGTCATTTCTCAAAAACCATCATACTTATTGCTATGAATCTTTGCCCCCCCCCCCCCCCCCCATCAAAACCATCAACGGTATTGCTTTGGAATTTGGATTACACATCCAAATCTCCACAACCACAGTAAGTCCCCATCCCCTACCTTGAATTTGCCCCAATTTCAGATATTATTTATGCATCAAAACTTTGCAAACACATCCGAGAACTAATTCTATACACCCACAGTGATCCCCTACCTTGAATTTTTGACCAAAGAGAGTCCGCATTCAGAAATGATTTATTATCATAAAAAACTCAAAACATCATACTTTGTCGTCCCCCACCTCCTCCACCATAGTGACCTAGAACTTATTGTTTCCAAAACATTGCCTTGACACATTACATATACATCCGCATACTAATTCTCAACACCAACACTAAGTCCCCACTGACATTCAACATGAACTGTTGTTGGGAATCATATGCTGGTGAACTAGTACTTGTACAGTCAATCACGTGTGATGAGACACCCTTGGGGTGGACTCAGGGATCAGTTTAGAGAGCGATGTGTTGTCGCCCTAGGGACCCTGACTTCGCCCTCTTGGGGCCCCACTTCTCCCTAAAAATAAAAAAATAAATAAATAAAAACATTTTTTTTTGGTTTTTACGATTTTCAAACAAAATTTTGTCTAGTAAGATACACTGGCCCATTATAAAGCACTCCTTCTATTCAAATGTTGTATTTAATGGTTGTACTGTACATGTTAACCCTATTTTGCAGAAGTATATTAAAGAACACTATTTAAGGAAGCGATCACACGTTTTCTCACTTTTCCCAAAAATTCTGACCTAGAATGAACCCTGTGTGGTGGCCTTGTTTATAGAGCTATGGCCTTTTGAACATTTTTAAGGAATACACTTTGTCTGCATAAACTCTTCTAAGCCCCCTGGGTGTAATATTACGAAGCTACACAGGAATTATGGGTACAAAGCCTACATGTTATCTTCACGTTTAGCTCGGTTGATTTTTCACACAGTTATCGTTCTTTAAAGATACCTGCCCTATACCCAACTGGAATGGGAGGGGGGAAGACATGTTGTTTTTAATCGAAAACAAATTTCTAGTTGTTGGACGTTATTATAAGCTTTAATTATTAAATTGCCTTTGTTAATATTTTGGATGCATGACATGTGTATGTAAAAGAATGAGGGATTCTTCTTGAATGGGGGTGTCTTCCGAATCTAGTGGGCACTATCCTCTAACACTAATACAGTGTGGAGGCAATGTCCCAAATGTCAATGGCACTATCCTCCAACCAATAATAACACTAATACAGTGTGGAGGCAATGTCCCAAATGTCAATGGCACTATCCTCCAACCAATAATAACACTAATACAGTGTGGAGACAATGTCCCAAATGTCAATTGCACTATCCTCCGATCAATAACACTAATACAGTGCGGAGGCAATGTCCCAAATGACACTATCCTCCAACCAATAATAACACTAATACAGTGTGGAGGCAATGTCCCAAATGTCAATTACACTATCCTCCAACCAATAATAACACTAATACAGTGTGGAGGCAATGTCACAAATGTCAATTACACTATCCTCCAACCAATAATAACACTAATACAGTGTGGAGGCAATGTCCCAAATGTCAATTACACTATCCTCCAACCAATAATAACACTAATACAGTGTGGAGGCAATGTCACAAATGGCAATTGCACTATCCTCCAACCAATAATAACACTAATACAGTGTGGAGGCAATGTCCCAAATGTCAATTACACTATCCTCCAACCAATAATAACACTACTACAGTGTGGAGGCAATGTCACAAATGGCAATTACACTATCCTCCAACCAATAATAACACTAATACAGTGTGGAGGCAATGTCACATATGTCAATTGCACTATCCTCCAACCAATACCACTAATACAGTGTGGAGGCAATGTCCCAAATGCCAATGGTACTATCCTCCAACCAATAACACTAATACAGTGTGGAGGCAATGTCCCAAATACCAATGGCACTATCCTCCAAACCAATAACACTAATACAGTGTGGAGGCAATGTCCCAAATGTCAATGGCACTATCCTCCAACCAATAACACTAATACAGTGTGGAGGCAATGTCCCAAATGTCAATGGCACTATCCTCCAACCAATAATAACACTAATACAGTGTGGAGACAATGTCCCAATGGTCAATTGCACTATCCTCCAACCAATAATAACACTAATACAGTCTGGAGGCAATGACCTCTGTGCTCTTATGCAACTAATGTGAATTATTATATGATTTCTCTTATATTTTCAGGCCATGCGTAAGAGATGAAGAAACTGTTGATAATCGTAATAGATTATAATGGTCTATTGTTTATTTATTAATAGTTATTAATGATTTAGTATCAATTTGATGTTTGTTAAATTTCCATTTAGAAAGTGTGTATGTTTGGATATAAAGCTCCAGTATGCATTTTCTTAGAATTACACACCTAGACATTACTAAGGACCGGATGATAGAAATGGTGAGAAAATAATAATTTAGTGAGATGTTTCCTTTTTGGGAAACTGTTGTTTGTAAAAAAATAACAAACTACCGGGTATAATAAATTTGCATATTTCAATTGTTTCTAATTGAAGAAAGAAACTGTATGAAGATACGATAAGCAGACATATAATGTATGTACGGTTTAGTGCTATTCTACTGTATTGGATGAGAACCATTCTTTAATGCTAATCCTAACTGAGGAAAGGAATTTATACAAGTTTTCTGTGAAAGCTTGTTTTCAAATCTTGTTCTTAAAAACTTTTCCATTAAATTATAACTAGACCATGTGTGTAAAGTACACGAAATTTATATTAATTTTTTTGTTTTAAACTAATCCGCATTCATATGAAAAAGTTGGCAGTTTCTTACGGAGGTTGGTGTACCCAAGTACTGGTTAACCGCTGGAGCCTGCCCAGGAAAGGTGTTGTTAAGTAAACTGCCCTCCGGCGATATAGCCCGAAATGGTGCTGATGCAGGCGTAAAACCTGAAGTATAACATATAAAATAACATAAACTAATCCAATCCAACGTATTGCAATTAGACAAGTACATAGATGTAGTTTGATTTAAAGTATGAATTTGTCTGCAAATATAGTATTGCTGGATTATTATATGTGTAGGCACATTTAATTAAATATATTGATTGTTTGTGATTGATATGTGATGAATTATGAAATAAAAGCATAACGTGCACCTGCAGTAATCTGTTCATTATTCTTCCACACCCTTCGGTTGTCCGATTAGCGCAGTGGTTAGCACGCTCGCTTCTCACTAATGCAACCCGGTTTCGATCCTCAGGGAAGTATGTGAGATTGTACCCTTGTTGCCAGATCGGACAGGTGGGTTTTCTCCGGGTACTCCGGTTTCCTCCCACACGAATGACCACATATACGCTTTCATCCGCAATCGTAAAATAAATAAAGTTTAAACACCCTTGTATTTCGGTTGTTTTTGAATCTGAGTGGAACATTTCAACTTTCTTCCTACTGGACCAATCTTTGTTTCGTTGATTTAATTAAATCGGCAGTGCTTGTAAATGAGTGTAAACAAAGGTTTTGCCCAGAAAATACACACTGACCTAGTCTACATGTTTATTTATGAAAACGTCTTATCAGACACAGACAATTTAACGAATCCGATGGCTGACGTAATTAAATTAAATTCCAATGAAAATTGCATAAAATGTTGAAAATAGACGATGTGTTCAGTTTTACATATTAAATAAATTTTTGGTTTTAGCAAAACGAATGATTCCAAGACACTATGATGGTCACGTGAGAGTTAACAAACAACTGTCGTGTGGAGCTAATGATAACGAAATTTCGCATGGGACTAGTTGGAAGCATGTCTTGGCCAGTAGGTGTTTGGAAATAACTAATGCTGCATTGTTGTGTCTGATATGTTAACTACTGGCCAATTTGAAATATAATGTGGTCATACTCGCTGCAGAGGCTGTGGTTTATTTATCCTTGTTACTTGTTGCTCATATGAGCAACCCTACAGAAGAGATTACTCATTTTATATAGTGATGGATAGTGCAATGATACAGAGACATGGAGGGTGTGTCCCATGTTTGCACGGTATTGAGGTCAGACATGAAAATAAAATCAGAGCTCATCCCCAAGCCACTGTGCTAGAGTCCAGTGTCTTTTCTCCAATGTTATATGTATATACATACTAACGGGCGATCTTGTACTTCTAAGTTACACATGATGATCTTGTAGAAATTTCACATGATCACTGACGATCTTGTAGAAATTACACATGACTACGCTGATGATCTTGTAGAAATTACACATGACGATATTGTAGAAATTACACATGACGATATTGTAGAAATTACACATGACGATATTGTAGAAATTACACATGACGATATTGTAGAAATTACACATGACGATATTGTAGAAATTACACATGATGATCTTGTAGAAATTACACATAACGATCTTTTAGAAATTACACATGACGATCTTGTAGAAATTACACATGACGATCTTGTAGAAATTACACATGACGATCTTGTACAAATTACACATGACGATCTTGTACAAATTACACATGACGATCTTGTACAAATTACACATGACGATCTTGTACAAATTACACGTAACGATCTAGTAGAAATTTCACATGACGACACTGATGATTTTGTAGAAATTTCACATGACGACACTGATGATCTTGTAAGAATTACATATGACGATCATGTAGAAATGACACATGACGATCTTGTAGAAATTACAAATGACGATATTGTAGACATATCTTATGACACTGACGATCTTGCAGAAATTACACATGACGATCTTGTAGAAATTTCACATGACGACACTGACTATCTTCTAGAAATTACACATAATGACACTGACGATTATCACTTGTTTCTGTTAGGGAGCGAACCCTGTCCGATTAGCGCAGTGGTTAGCGCGCTGGGTTCGATCCTCGGACCGGGAAGTTTGTGAGATGGTACGGTGGTCGCCAGATCGGACAGGTGGGTTTTCTCCCATACGAATGACCGCATTTACGCTTTCACCCGCGCCAACGAGAGTGATTAATATAAGTTGTTAAAACTTGCTTTGCAATCGTTGTAAAATAAATAAACTTTAATAAAGCTTAATCTTTAAATAAATAAAAACGAGTAACCTAATAATCCTTGTATTATATGTCCCAAACTACCAAAATAGTAACATTAATTACGCGAGGAAAAGTAGTCTGTCTACAGCCACAATACGGAACTTGATCTGAAGTCGCCCAACAATAGGAATTCTGAAGTCGTCCGATGTGACTGTAATGGTGGTGGATTTGTGATGTCCTTATAATAAAGAAATGTATCAGTGAAAATGAAATGTGTTATTCCACTGGTTGAAAGCAGCGGAATAACACATTTTTATTTATCACTGCTTTGCATGTGTGGTACCTAGCTGATGCATGTTGAAATGTTGTCAACGAGAATCGTTTTGGACTCAAGCTGTCAGTAATGTTAGCTATGGTCGTCTAAACACGACATTCTAGCGCCATTTAGTGCAGGGTTTTGTCGTTTTCTATTATAAAAATACTTTCCAGCCTAAAATAAAGATAACATTTGTTTATGTGAATGGTAGAATAATAATTCACTTAATAGAAAGCTATTATTGTCCCTTGTAGAAACATATCCCACAGGGATCCGTACTTGGACCCCTGCTTTTGCCTACATAAACGACCTCCCACAAAACATCAGTTCCAAAGTCCGCATCTTTGCAGATGATACTGCAGTCTATCTGTCACTGACATCTGCAAATGAATCGGTCACACTCCAAAACGATCTTAAGAGATTAGAAGAGTGGGAGTTGGAGTGGGACATGGAATTTAACCCCTCCAAATGTCAAGTTATCCACGTCACCAGAAGGAAACATCATATTCCCAGCAAATATAAACTCCATGGAGTCCTACTTGAGTCGGTCACCTCAGCCAAATACCTTGGCGTGGATATCTCAAATAACCTGTCGTGGGACACCCACATAAAAAGGTCAACAAAGAAAGCAAACCAAACATTAGGATTTCTACGTAGAAACCTCCAGGTCAAATCTGAACCCCTTAAGACCATGGCTTACCAGACACTAGTGAGACCCCAGCTTGAATATGGCTCCGAGATCTGGTCGCCCCATACCCAAACATTGATAGACCAAATTGAAGGTGTCCAGCGAAGAGCAGCCCGTTGGATAAAGGCTGACTTCTATCGTACCTCAAGTGTTACAGACATGCTACATTCCCTAAATCTACGCAGACTAGATCAACGGCGTATTGACAATAGGTTATCCCTTATGTATAAAATTCAAAATGATCTTGTTGCTATTCCCATTGAAAATTACCTAGTTCCTCTCTCCCGTCCTGCTCGCCATTGCCATTCCTTAAGCTATAGGTTAATTACAGCAACTACAGACTACTACAAGTTTTCCTTCTTTCCAAGAACAATCTATCATTGGAACCACCTCCCTCCTGACATTGTCCATCTCCCTACCATAGAGCAATTCAATACGGCAGTTTGCCATATTGAACATGCCAGTCCCTAGTTGTTCTGCGTAGCTGCTTTTAAACTTTTACCACAACTTATTTTCATTACCTTCTTAAATTATACTTTTAACTACTCATACTTTTAACTTCTTTGCGGTTTTTGACGCGCAACATGTCTACGTCCCCGCGAGGGGTTCGACATTAGCGGAAGATAGATAGATAGATAGATAGATAGATAGATAGATAGATAGATAGATGATAGATGATAGATGATAGATAGATAGATAGATAGATAGATAGATAGATAGATAGATAGATAGATAGATAGATAGATAGATAGATAGATAGATAGATAGATAGATAGATAGATAGATAGATAGATAGATAGATAGATAGATAGATAGATAGATAGATAATGCTTTCAGTGCATTCAAGAAGTCATGATATCGCGTTCGCTTCAGGTGCAAAAGGACCGGATTTCGCACCCATCTGTAACCGTTACGATAGTGCCCTTAGGCAAGCAAAGGCACTTAAATTCCACACTGCTTCTTCGCTCTCCCTCATGGCAATGGATTCCATCAGGAATGAGGTATTGGGAGCGATTGATTCGTAATCTAACTAAAATAAATTTGTATAAACTAATGAAATATAGTGGAATATAATTCGATCATACACTGAAACAATCAAATATCCTCTTACTATATATATATCCTGGGAGAGCTACCTGCGCGTGACCAATGTCAAACATGACGTAACCAAGGCAACTTGTTTCGGTATGGTTCAATACGTGTAAGCTCAACCTGGTTGGTGGGTTTTGTGTCTTCAGCATCATTGACTATATCATGGAAGAGCTCAATTCATACCCCAGGAATGGTCCGCCTCCGTGGTCGAGTGGTTACGGTCGCTGACTTGTATACCACTGTAACCTATCATCACTGATGGTCACGGGTTCGAGCCCCGCTCAGACCGTGTCTCATTTATATGAAAAAGTTGGCAGTTTCTTACGGAGGTTGGTGCACCCAAGTACTGGTTAACCGCTGGAGCCTGCCCAGGAAAGGTGTTGTTAGGTAAACTGTCCGCCGGCGATATAGCCCAAAATGGTGCTGATGCAGGCGTAAAACCCGAAATAACAACCCCAGGAATGATTATTGCTCTATGACTAGTTTCCCTTATTTAAAACTATTATGTGAGTGTATATAGTAATCGGTCAGTTTGTGTTAACTTCTGGTTTGTATAAAATTAGATTCTCAATACTGTCAGTGAACAATGAATGTTGGCGCCCCCTTAGTTTATAAAAAATTATTTTTGCTCGAGTGCGTTCTTTAAACTTATATTAATCACTCTCGAGACCTCATTCCTGATGGAATCCATTGCCATGCAGAGAGGCAATGTGGAATTAAATGTCTATCACGACTTCCACTTAAATGTTGTAAAATATCAATATGCATCATTTATGTTAAATAAATGTTGCATATTCTGTCTGTTTTTATTTCATTCCAAACATCAACATTTAATGATATTAAAATTCTGCAAATACAGAAACCATTATTTAACTAGTACTAAAACAAGATGACATACATGTATATGTAGGCTTGTTTGAAATAATAAATAGAGCTGTAACGTTCGTCTATCCAGATCCAAGACATTGCTGCGTTACAGGATATACACATTCAATAGACATAATCCATAAACTAACACTTTACACATGGAAATGTAACCATATCAGAGTGTGTGTTTTACGTTTATTTATCGTCGCTATCGGTTGCCCATATGAGCGACGCCGCCTGAGGAGATTAGTCAATTTAGATTTATGGAGGATAGCGCAATGATACAGACAGAGACCCATTCCAGAGTCTCATCTGGTTCTTTTACGTGCACGGTGTACAGCATGGAAACGAGACCTCCGCTTAAAGTCCCATCTGAAAGACTGTTAATTGTATTAGGGTCAGACGGGGGATCGAACCTGTGATCCCTGGATTACCAGTCCAGCGAGTTATCACTGGACTACAGATCCGCCTGTGAACTATAGCAGACTATAATGACTATGCATACCTATACCCTACAATTTTAAGAATGTTTTTCTCTCTTTTATTCATAATAGTATTTACATTATGTACATAGTCAACCAGCAAAAAATATAACAATACTACTAGTATGTGGATTGAGTTCTGTGAATAGGAATCAATAGAATAGTTATTATAATACAGTTGTCTACAATGACGGTTCTCTGATAGTTTTCAGCATTTTTTCTAAATTGGTTATATACATTCATATACTTGTAATAGACCGCTATCATTTTAATTTCGCTTTTAAACAATTTGAAAATATCATATTGTTTAGTGCAATTCTCACTACAACAGTACGATTTGTAAATGCTGAAACCAACACTCATGATAGAAGGAATGACATGCCAACGTACATCATCATGACAGTTTGGGCCATATAAAGCGGCCTTATGTCCTGTTACGAAATACGTATGTACTGTTATAAATTCGATATATATTAAAGCGACACTACACCAGTTAAAACGCAAATTTCTACAGAATGTATTTTCCTATTATAGTGTACAATTTCCCCCCAAATATTTGCCTCAAAAACTGAGTATTTCAACTAAAAACAAACGACGTATACGCGGTTTGTTGACATAGCAAAATAATGTAAACATCCATGTGTAATACAACTAGTGTATCCTGAATAACACGATTTATGGTACAGATTTACCGTCACATTTGTGCCTATGTATATTTATTTGTAGACTAATCTTAGTTAACTTATCTATAAACGACATTATCTCGTGTTTAGTATTGACTCGGATGACAAACAAACGTCAATTCAGGAGCATGGATGACCGTTATATGAAATCTTATTTTCAATTTTGAAAGTTTGTAGACCAAGGACAATGGTGCTATTTTCATTTTAAGCAAAACGTTATTAGTATTTCTTTCGTTGCTAAAACACATTATTTATATTTAATCTAGTCCATTGACATTAATGAAGTACAAGGAACAGGAAACGGGTAATCCTGGGACAACATAAAATGCTACTCATCATCAATAACCAGTCAATCAGTTACAACAAATAAAGTGTTGGTTTATTATAGTGTCACCCATATAGAAAGGGCCAGCCATTACTGACTTATAAGACACCTTTTTTACGAACATCAGTACTTCCCGAATCCTATGCGTGTATGTTAGGCTAGTAGGCAATCGGTAGCCATTATTCAACTAGCTGGCGGCTCACAAACCGGCCATATCAGAGGTTCGACCTTCCGCTCCGTAGGCGGACGCCTTAACCACTAGAATATTTTAATATATCAGAAGGTATTCATAAACACTAGCAGCATCAACACAATGGCACGAAGACATCCGTCTATATTGTGTGAACCTTACATCACATGGACAGGAATATGCATATTGTTTGGTAAGCACTCATATGGGCGTATGAATAGAACGTTCGTTGGTGGCATATCAACTTCCGTTTAAGAGTAGGTTCACCATCAATTATGTGTCTGCGTATTTGGCATTGTGACCCAACTCCACAGCTCATTTTCCTCCCAATGAAAACACTAAATGGTATAATTAAACGGTGTATTTTGCCCAAAATATGTTGCTTAGCTAAAACAAACCCATGTCCCTATAAATAATAAGGCTGTGAAAAATTCAGCCCTTTCCCCCCGGCCGATCTCCCCGCATCTTGCACGTCAGGGTACATCTCCCAGTAGCAGAGTAGGATACTGGGTTTCCCCGCGGCGTGCACGTCGGGGCACATCCCCCGGCCGATCTCCTCGCGGCTTGCACGTCGGGGGCACATCCCCCGGCAGATCTACTCGCGGCGTGCACGTCGGGGGCACATCCCCCGGCCGATCTCCTCGCGGCGTGCACGTCGGGGGCACATCCCCCGGCCGATCTCCTCCCGGCGTGCACGTCGGGGCACATCTGCCAGCAGCATACAACATTTATTTAACATACGCGATGTACATATTGCTATTTTTGGTCGATTCTTGTTTTATTTCTTACTTAATGTATACATTTTAATGTAAGCCCAAAAGTAACACTGCTTCTCTAATTTTACATTTAAAAACAAAGTGCTTAGAATGTGTAGCATCATATAGACATTGTTATTGACAGACGCGCATGTTAGTTTACGTATTGTCTCTAACTTTGACCTGTAAGGTTGCATGTTCGTGTTATAAAATGTTCAATAATTCTTCTTGTTGGACAAGTAATAAAACAAAAGCTCCTCATCAGTTTTTTTTTTTCATTTTTAAGAACCGGAAATATGAATATATTTTGATAATGACTCATATACACTATGCTGTACGCAACTGGCTAATATTAGAACATGTTAACATTATATATTATTATTGGCTGTATGACGGTGAAAAACTATACACATACCGCAGTTATTATATAATAATTTATTTGTTTTGATGCGGAAGAGAAGCGGAATAAGGCACCCTTTATTGTCAATTATGGCATCATGTTTCAGATACTTAGCATTTAGGATCAACTGTTTTCACTATATGGTTGCAGTTATTATTATTATATAATCATTATCTAAGCTAGCGTATGACATGGCCCAGTTAATATGAAAGATGAATTTGTTTGGGGGAATTTTCCGACTATCTATAGGTGTATATATTTTTGTGTTTTCAATGTCTATGTAAAACAAAACACGAACAATAATGTGTTTATTTAACGTAACATTACTTGACTACTGTTCCATATGAGCCACGTCCACTGAAGAGATTAGTCATTTTAGGTTATTGTAGAACAGTGCTCAATTCCAGAAGCTTTTCTGGTTCGTTTACATACACGGTGTCAAGTACCGACACGAAACTACGGTTGTGGAAGTCGTGATGGCGCAGTGGTAGCGCGTTCGCTTCAGGTGCGAAAGGTCCGGAGTTCGAGCCCCGCTGGAGCCATTACGATTGTGCCCTTAGGCAAGGCATTTAAATTCTACGTTGCCTCTTCTCTCCCCCTCGTGACGATGGATTCCATAAGGAATGAGGTCTCGAGAGTGATTAATATACGTTGTATGAACTTGTTTCGCAAGCGAGCTAAAATAAATTTGTATAAACTAAGCTTCGGTTTAAAATCTCACACGAAAGATTATGATATTAGTCATATTATTATTATGGGATAGTGGGGTATCGAACCTGTGACATCTAGATTAAGAGACCAGCGAATTACCACTGGATTGTTGAGTCGCTGCACCGGCTATAGGTGGTTCGTCAGCAATATATCAGATACAGACGGATCTGTAGTCCAGTGGTAATACGCTGGACTGGTAATCCAGGGATCGCAGGTTCGATCCCTCGTCTGACCCCAATAAAAACTGTATCGTTCACAATAGCATCAACCACAATGTTCATCTCCTGGTTGAAAATACAACAGCCTTAGAATGAGACATGGACCGAGGCATCAGGGCATTGCAAGCACATGCGTCTACATTTGTAACAATACATATAATATATATAGCATATAATCATGTATATTTTACAGACATATCTGTAGCCCAGTGGTAACACGCTGGACTGGTAACCCAGGGATCGCAGGTTCGATCCCACGTCTGACCCTAATAAAATTAACAGTCTTTCAGATGGGACATTAAACCGAGGTCTCGTGTCGGTGCTTTAGACCGTGCACGTAAAAGAACCAGAGGAGATTCTGGAATGGGTCTCTGTCTATATCATTGCACTATCCCCCAAAAATCTAAAATGACTAATCTCAGGAGGCGTCGCTCATATGGGCAACCGGTAGCGACGATAAATAAACGTAAACCACACAATGTATGAGGAAAAAGAGAATTGATACATCAGTAACTATACACATATATCTGTATACATGGCTTTTCTGGCAGGGACAGACAAAGAGCGTTCATAATTAATTGTATTTAACTTTATTTAACGTCACTACCAGTTGCACGTTTGAGCGAAGGGAAGTTTACCTAACCACACCTTTCCTGGGCAGGCTACAGCTGTTAATCAGTACTTGGTGCACCAACCTCCGTAAGAAACTGAATGCCAACATTTTTCATATAAAGAGACACAGTCTGCGCGGGGCTCGAACCCGTGACCATCAGTGATGATAGGTTAGTGGTATGTATGCAAGTCAGCGACCGTAACCACTCGACCACGGAGGCAGACCAGTGATCACAAACTGCTGTGTAGCTAGCTTTGTTAACAAAAAGTAACAACACATAAAAGGTTGCAAAACTGGAATTTTTTAATAAGTTAGTATGCAGAACTTAAATAATAGTATGCTATTTACAACATCCAGATGTGTGTTTTTTTAACAAGTTTCAAGTTCAAGGTTAAAGTTAACAAAACTGGGCAAGTGAAAAAAACGCTAATTAAAGTAACGAAACAATGTAATTACCAACAGTAATTAAGACTAACTAAAGTAACGGAACAATGTAATTACCAACAGTAATTAAGACTAACTAAAGTAACTAATCAATGTAATTACCAACAGTAATTAAGACTATCTAAAGTAATTAATCAATGTAATTACCAACAGTAATTAAGACTAACTAAAGTAACTAATCAATGTAATTACCAACAGTAATTAAGACTATCTAAAGTAACTAATCAATGTAATTACCAACAGTAATTAAGACTATCTAAAGTAATTAATCAATGTAATTACCAACAGTAATTAAGACTAACTAAAGTAACTAATCAATGTAATTACCAACAGTAATTAAGACTATCTAAAGTAATTAATCAATGTAATTACCAACAGTAATTAAGACTAACTAAAGTAACTAATCAATGTAATTACCAACAGTAATTAAGACTAACTAAAGTAATTAATCAATGTAATTACCAACAGTAATTAAGACTAACTAAAGTAATTAATCAATGTAATTACCAACAGTAATTAAGACTATCTAAAGTAATTAATCAATGTAATTACCAACAGTAATTAAGACTAACTAAAGTAACTAATCAATGCAGCTAACGAAAGTAATTAAGCACCATGACGAGTTCAGTGACAAAAATAATGTTTGTAGGAAGGATGGGCTGGAAGTGGGAAATTAATTTTTTCTTTGGTAATGTATGCGAAAATGTGGAGAAGAATTATATCATTTAAGTAACGTGACATCTGGTTGGACTATATTTTCTAAAATATCCTTACGGCACTCGTCATTGGCTGATTATAGATATCTGCATTTCTATGCTGACACCGAACAGAAATTAGAAACAATATGGGCAAATTTGGTATCAAAATGTGCGAAATATTGGGTAAATTAGTGTAATGTTTGACTAATTATTTACTTCACTCATGACTGTAAAATCCTTAATTCTAAAATTTGTAACGAAAAAGTAACGCTCAATATAAAAGTGCATATTTTGTTTATGGTGTCAGCATATTTCATCATCAGCCTCCGTCCGTCTTATGAGACGATGGATTGCGCTCTTGTTGAACATCTTCTGCGGTGACTGAGTAGGCCTATTCTTGAGTGGCAGTCTCTGTTGCAGTCATCGCAGGTGAAGATCGAGTCATCCAGTTTGGTTGATGCCTTATGATTACGATTAAGATTACGGCACAATTTCATGGATTTTAGTGTTGCGTAATCTTCCGGACAAAATTAGATGTACCTTGACATAAATACTTTTATGTGTGCATAAAATTTTATATATATATTCCCCAAGCTGCTTCCGGAGACACGTACTCGTAAACATCGAGAAAAAACATGCATAAGTTACAGAAATTGATCTGTGGCGGGTGGCTTGGGTAACTTATGCATGTTTTTTCTCGATGTTTACGAGTACGTGTCTCCGGAAGCAGCTTGGGGAATATATATATAAAATTATATAAATACTTTTTTTATATTTAAGTTGTGTAACACTTTCAATCATGCTTGTAAACGTACATCATTGTTGTTGTAAAACAATTGTAATACAAAGATAGGTGACCCCCCCCCCCTCTCATAACAGTGTAAAGTGCTTGGGTGAACGAATAAATATGAAATCTTAGACACAAGAATCGTAACAGACGGATCTGTAGTCCAATCGATCCCCCGTCTGACCCTAATAAAATCTTTCAGATGGGACATTAAACCGAGGTCTCGTGTCAGTGCTTTACACCGTGCACGTAAAAGAACCAGAGGAAACTCTGGAATGGGTCTCTGTATGTTTCATTGCACTATCCTCCAACAATAAAAAATGACTAATCTCTTCAGGAGGCGTCGTTCATATGGGCAACCGGTAGCGACGATAAATACATGTATGAGGAAAAAGAGAATTGATACATCAGTAACTATACACATATATTTGTATGCATGGCTTTTCTTGTAGAGACAGACAAAGAGCGATCATAATTTATTTTTATTTAACTTTATTTAACGTCGCTACCGGTTGCACATTTGAGCGAAGGGACGTTTACCTAACCACACCTTTCCTGGGCAGGCTACAGCTGTTAATCAGTACTTGGTGCACCAACCTCCGTAAGAAACTGCCAACTTTTTTCATATAAAGAGACACGATCTGAGCGGGGCTCGAACCCGTGACCATCAGTGATGATAGGTTACAGTGGTATACAAGTCAGCGACCGTAACCACTTGACCACGGAGGCAGATCAGCGATCACTGGAATGGGTCTATGTCTGTGTCATTGCAGTATCCTCCAACAATCTAAAATGACTAATCTCTTCAGGAGCCGTCGCTCATATGGGTAACCGGAAGCGACGATAAATAAACTTAAAACACACAAAGAATCTTAATAAGTGTTCTTGAACCGGAAGTGGTCTTTATATACAAGAACGCTTTTAAAGCTTAATCGACTGAACTAAATCAATGTTGTAAATTATAAGAATATTGGTTGCTATGGTATTTTGTTTTTGATATTTGAAACAAGTGATGTTCGATCCTAGATTCAAATCAACATTCTTTCGGTATTAGGGCTAAGGTCGTCATTGACATATCGTGTATTCTGACGCCTGCGGATCAAAGTTGGACTTAAATCGCCGGAAACGCTCTGCTGGCGTATGGTTACAGACACGGAATTCCGCGGAAATTATTAATCCACGTGACCAAACATGAATCCAGATTGAAATCTACCCATCTGATATGTGACTCGCTCTATATGTAGATGTTCATACTCAAATATCCATTCATTTAATCTATGAATTAACAGTATTAATCTTTTACATTCATTATTTGATATTTTAGTCTAAAATGGCGTTGATAGTAAGTGTACACGTCATAATAAATGTTGACCCATTAATGTCATAATAATAATTTAATTGTTGTCTGTCATCATTTAATTGTTGACTGTCAAAATGTCATAATAATAATTTAAATGTTGACTGTCAAAATGTCATACTTAATTGTTGACTGTCATAATTTAATTGTTGACTGTCAAAATGTCATCATTTAATTGTTGACTGTCACAATGTCATAATAATAATTTAATTGCTGACTGTCAAAATGTCATATTTTAATTGTTGACTGTCATAATTTAATTGTTGACACACGGGGCTTTCCTTGGTTTAAACTAGGAATGGCAATAAATATTCAAATATTCGAATATTCACTCAAACGTCAAAATATTCAAATACTATTACAGAATATTCGAATATCTTCCCGACCGAATATTCGAATATCAAATTCGCTATTCGTTGCCATCCCTAGTTTAAACATATTTATTTTCTAGCATGTACCTGGTTATTTACAACAATTGAAATAAGGAATTGAACAGAAAGCTATACAGCTTATGATTGTCCTCTCCTTACTACGGAAATAAGGAATTGAACAGAAAGCTATACAGCTTATGGTTGTCCTCTCCTTACTACGGAAATAAGGAATTGCACAGAAAGCCATACAGCTTATGGTTGTCCTCTCCTTACTACGGAAATAAGGAATTGAACAGAAAGCTATACAGCTTATGGTTGTCCTCTCCTTGAGGGCTTTCCTAAACATGCAGGCGCTAGCTCAGTCATAAACGTATTTTTTCTCTTCAAACATTTTTTAAAAAACTTATTTTTTAAACAAAAACTTGATTACTAAAACGTTACATTTGTGGAGACTTGTAACTTATTTTTTAACTCTTTCACCGCCAATGTCGCATAAAAGCGACTTTGCAAGAAGCAGAGAACCCGATCGGACAGAACAGAACATGCCGTCTGATCAGGATATATGCTGATTGCTCGTCATACAGTGGAGCTGAAGCACCTGTCCGAATAGCAAACAACATAGATCCTGGTCAGACGCGGCGCTACAACACGGTTGATCTGGATCTTTGTTGTTTGCGCATGCTCTGAATTTATTCGGCGCTGAAAGAGTTAAACAAAGACTTGATTACTGGAACCTTATATTTGTGGAGACTTGTAACTTATGAAAATAAACTGGAAATTGTAGTTTATTGGAATTAGTTTTGTAACCTGTATTTTTATTTATTGCATATTTATTCAATCTTTTTAATTGAAGATTTTCATAAAGCATTGAATCTTCAATGGGTGAAATTCCATCAGAAAAAAGGTGTTTAAATTGAATTTGTGTCCAAAAAAAACAAACAATCATATTTACTTTTTAAATAGAACAGAATAGAACTGTATCTTTATTTAGAAACACAGATTACACACATAGCATAGTGTAACAACATGTAAACAAATAATAATTTCGTAATACCGTACATGGGTAATGGACATGTGTTATGGTAAACCTGTGAAATTGGGATTATATCAAATGAAAGGTATGTTTTAGTAAACGTACCACATTCCCTTACATTCGTAAGTAACTAAACCACAGGGATTCGGCACGTTTGGGGGTACTAGTATATATACTTAAATATATATACTAGTACCCCCAAGCGTGCCGAATCCCTGTGAACTAAACAGCGTCCTTGTTTCGATTCAACACTCATACGCATGACTGTTATTTGTTTATGTTTTCAAAATAACGTACATGGGAAATGGAAATATGAGACAATAAATATGTTAAATTGGGATGTTCGATGAAATGAAGACTGTATTTATGGTATGGGGAAGTTGGTTGACTACATAATGTTTGGCTAAATCAATATTCTAAGTACATGTATAAATTAAACATAACGCGTGTACCTATACACGTGTACATAACATACTCATATCTATATATAATCTAAATTACGTGAAGTCGTTTACAGTCAAACCTGTGTTAGTGGTCACCTCTATTTAGCAGCCAGTTTTCAGATTCCCAATATGTTACTTTGTTATACATTTGACTTCTATTAAGCAGCCACCTGTGCTCAGCAGCCACTTGATATGAGACCCCACTTTGACGGTATTATAAATTGTTCAATTCAGTTTTATTAATATTGTTATTTAATATTCAGTGAAGTCGAATTTAAAAATAAATGAGTATGGATACACATTAACGTAATAATAAAGAAATGAGTCTGGATACACATTAACGTAATAATAAAGAAATGAGTCTGGATACACATTAACGTAATAATAAAGAAATGAGTCTGGATACACATTAACGTAATAATAATGAAATGAGTCTGGATACACATTAACGTAACAATAAAGAAATGAGTCTGGATACACATTAACGTAATAATAATGAAATGAGTCTGGATACACATTAACGTAACAATAAAGAAATTAGTCTGGATACACATTAACGTAATAATAAAGAAATGAGTCTGGATACACATTAACGTAATAATAAAGAAATGAGTCTGGATACACATTAACGTAACAATAAAGAAATGAGTCTGGATACACATTAACGTAACAATAAAGAAATGAGTCTGGATACACAGTAACGTAACAATAAAGAAATGAGTCTGCATACACAGTAACGTAACAATAAGGATAATTGACACGATACAAGCACCTTATGTTTATTTCTTGATTTTCATTTATGAAAAAACTATGACTATGAACAAAGGGTACACTACAAGACTCCAGTTGAAAACTCCTTCTAATAGACCCCCTCAGTCAAACACCCTCAGTTAAAACGCCCTCAGTCAAAACACCCTCAGTTAAAACGCTCTCAGTCGACCCCCCATCAGTCAAACCACCCTCAGTTAAAATGCCCTCAGTCGACCCCATCAGTCAAAACACCCTCAGTTAAAACGCCATCAGTCGACCCCCCATCAGTCAAACCACCCTCAGTTAAAATGCCCTCAGTCGACCCCCTCAGTCAAAACACCCTCAGTTAAAACGCCATCAGTCGACCCCCCTCAGTCAAAACGCCCTCCGTCAACCCCCTCAGTTAAACCCGCCTGCGATAAATATTTAAATTGCCAAAAATCCATGTTATTGTTTTGGTATTCATGGCGATAAAATAACTATAATGTTGATGTATACACTATCCTCGGAAGTATGTTTCGTTATGTTGTTATTTCCTCAAAGGCACGAGAGTGACGAGATACTGCTGTTGTTTTATTTAAGTTTTGTTTAACGTCGCTACCGGTTGCCCATTTAAGTTTACCTAATAATACCATCCCTGGACAGGCCCCAGCAGTTAACCAGTACGTGCATGGTTGCACCAACCTCCGTAAGAAACGGCCAACATTCTCATATATATGAGACACGACCTGAGCCGGACTCGAACACGTGGCCATCGGTGATGATAGGTTACAATGGTATACAAGTCAGTGAACTTAACCACTCGACCACGTAGGCGGACCCGGACACTGCATACGCTGGAAGTAGATATAAATGTGATGTAATGAACTGTGACCTATGTAATTGTATGAAATTCTATGTTAAAACATATCTTATGCAATCGTCAATAGACAGACGGGTATGTAGTCCAGTGGTTAACACGTTGGACTGGTAATCCAGGGATCGCATGTTCGATCCCCCGTCTGACGCTAATAAAATTAACAGTCTTTAGTCATTGGGACTTTAAACCGAGGTCTCGTGTCGGTGCTGTACACCGTGCACGTAAACGAACCAGAGGAAACTCTGTCTCTATCTGTATCATTGCATTATCCTCCAAAATCTAAAATGACTAATATCTTCAGGAGGCGTCGCTCATATGGGCAACCGGTAGCGACGATAAATAAACGTAAAACACACACACACTGTGACTAACACATTAGATCGTTGATTAAGCGTGAGATGACCAGACGTTAATTGTCATAGATTGCTGACATTATAAATATTCTATAGAAATAAAGAGAAACGACGAAAGAGAACTATTATATTGAGAGAAACGAATGATTGTGTTGAGTTATTATTAATATATAGAAACAGAAGAAACCACTAGACAACATCAGCGAGTCTACCACAGAGTAGACGCTGGTTAGAGTCTAAGTAGCATAGACTAAGATACGAGAAGAAGGGTTTGTGACAACCGTTAGATGAGACAATGATTTATAGATTTATAGTCCCGCCTGAAAGATTGCAAATAGTATTAGGATCAGACGCAGGATCAAACATTGATTCGCGGTCCACTGACCACTGACACGTCTATTGGTACACCACTAATATGTCAGTCTGTGCCGTGTTTATCAAAAGTACCGATGTTTTCTGATTGGACGGAAAATAAAAATTAAATGTTGATGTGGTTCTATATTTTGTAAAAAAAGTCTAAACAAACATTTGTTGAAATGATGATTTTCTTAATAACTTAAATGCACACCGAATTGTACTTCAATTGGCATGAATACAGAAGGATGGACGTCGTGATAGCGCAGTCATAGCGCATTCGCTTTTTGTGCGCAAGGCCCGGAGTGCGTGCCCCGCTGGAGCCGTTACGATTGTGTCCTTAGGCAAGGCACTTATATTACATGTTGCATATTCCACATTCCTCTTCTCTCTCCATCTTGGCGATGGATTCCATCAGGAATGAGATCTTGAGAGTGATTAATATAAGTTGTAAGAACTTGTTTCGCAATCGAGCTAAAATAAATGTGTATATAAACAGAACAGAACATAAGATTATAAATGCATAGTCATAACATATACATAGCCTGCATACAAATAAACAAGTGATCGTATTGCTACTGTATTCTTATTTAATATAGAGGATGAACATCTTTTTGGGTTTTGAACCCGAAACCATTTGCAAGACCCCAAACAACTGTGTTGAACAGTAATGCATTAAGCATTTTAAAGTAGGATATAGTAATGCATTCCAGTTATAAGCGGTACCGCAGATATACGCATGCTATTCTGAATAACTCCCTGTTAAGTGTGGGCACAGGCACAAGACACAAACTTACTATATGACCATAGTGTCAACAATAATTTGTGTCTTGTGCCTGCGGGTGTGGGAGGTGCGGGTGTGGGAGGTGCGGATGTGGGAGGGTAAAGGTATGCGGACTACGATGATATCAATATGTGCATATAAACGTTTGGTGTTCAGCGATTGCGAATCAAGTTTCAATATCTGACATCCGGATCACCGTCGTTGACACGGTTGCAAACGTATATGTGGATCTAGTGTGGGAGGAAACCGTAGTACCCAGGAAAACCATCGAGCGTGTTACCATACGTATCATTTCACTTACATTCTAGGCCGGTGATCGAATCCGTTAGAGAGTCAAGGCTACGGTAGCTGTAAGTCTACACCGTGGGAGCTATTGCACAATACGCGAATGCAGTCGAACATGTCTTACGCGGTCAGCCAACGGAAGTGGTTGCTTATATCGACGATTGTGTAATAATGGTTAAATATGTAACATTTTTACATTGTTGTTGCATTTCCTTCAATGAATGTATATACCCTGTTTGTATCCATTTTCGTATGAATTTCCTTATTAATGATATGCCGCTGGCATGCCTTGTTACGCCGCATAGAGCTCCTAACCCATAGAGCTCCTTGAGGAGCTCCTTGAGGAGCTCTATGCGTCGTTAAAGAACCGCATAGAGCTCCTGTCCGATAGAGCTTCAATGCGTCAATATGCCCGATCGTCCCGCATTGAGCTCATCTGTTGTCAACTACTAAAACATATTAAACTACTGACTATTTTTATGCTCCCCAAAGGGAGAGCATATAGTTGCCACTTTGTCTGTCCGTCTGTCCGTTTGTTCGTCCGTCCGTTCGTTCGTCCGGGTACTTCTTGTCCGGAGCATAACTCGAAAAGCATAGAAGGAAATCAAATGAAACTTGAATCTGTGATGGAGGGCAATGAGATGGAGAGCAGAGCGCAAGAACCATAACTCTCTGTGTTGTCATTGATGAATTATCTCCCTTTTCACTTTATTAAATGCTTGCTGTAGCATAACTCGTAAAGTATTGAATGAAATATAATGAAACTTGAAACGGTGATAGAGGGTAATGAGGCGGTGTATAGAGCGCGAGAACAATAAATCTATGTGATGTACCTACTGAATTATCTCCCTTTTCACCTTATTATGTGCTTGTCCGGAGCATAACTCGAAAAGTATTGAAGGTAATAAAAAGAAACTGGAAGCAGTGATAGAGGGCAATGAGGCGGAGTGCAGAGCGCAAGAACCATAACTCTCTGTGTTGTACTTACTGAATTATGTCCCATTTTCACTTTATTAAAGGCTTGTTAGGCCCCTACTGGTCGAAGACCTGGTAATGGGGACTATATGATTGGTCGATGTCCATCCGTCATTCCGTCCGCCCATCCCATCGTGCCCGGTCCATATCTCCTAAACCTCTTGAAGGATTTTCACGAAACGTGGGTCAAATGTTCACCTCATCGAGATGACGTGCAGAACCCATGTTCCAGCCATGTAGGTTCAAAGTCAAGGTCGCACTTTGAGGTCAAAAGTCAAGTGCCTACATTGCATGTCCGGTCCATATCATGTAGGTGTGAATAGGTGTTAGGTGTTAATACCTACAACGCGTACGTGCATTTGTATCTACAAGTGCACGTACAAGTCATCTCAACATCTTAATAATCGGAAGTGGGGAGCTCTATGCGTCAGGTTGAAAGACCCATTTTAAAGTTGATGTGTACCTTCGACCGATAGGGCTCTCGGGAGCTCTATGCGTGTGTGCCTAAAGCATAGCGCTTCTTAGTAGCTATATGCGTTGTGGCCTAACGCATAGAGCTACATGGGAGCTCTATGCGTCATGCCACAACGCATAGAGCTCCTCGAGGAGCTCTATGGGTTAGGAGCTCTATGCGGCTTAACAATGCCTGCGCAATCGAAGTTACGGGCATGCGATTTCGCAGTGTCCCTCGAAAGAAAAGGCGTGTCTTGCAGTTTACTCTGTTCCAATGGTGATCTAATTACCAGGTCCGAGCACCACGGTATGTCGCGAATCTGGATTAAATATATTTTAAATGCAAAGTGTGATCGTTTTTCTTTGTGTCATTGGAAAAAATAATTTCTAATGGAAACTATTAACCCGTGATACATTCCATAACTAAAATGTGCGTCGATGAGTCTGTCATATGTCTGCTTGACACTGCTTAATAGAAGTGACCACTAACACAGGTTTGACTGTACACAAGCCACTAGTCGGTGGTCTTTCTTAGCTCCATCAAAGCCATACCTTGCACGCGGTAATATTACACGGGGTACGCACAGGAAGGTAAAACGTCCTGTTTTATTATAGAGTTGCGGGGGATTTTGCCACCGAAATCCGCATACATATGACACGAGTACAACATAAAGGTATATATATAGAAATCATATTGATATTGTTTATAGACAGAATAGTATCCTAACTTACAATCCGCATCATTTTCATTCACTATAAATTAAATACTATTAAATAAATACCAACCGTTACTCATGGTAAGCTTAACATTGTAACCATACACTAGGTATTTACTTAACAACATGAACAGTGTCGTTTAACACTCAACCTGCCAATTGTCTGTCTTTTTTCTACGCCATTTGAAACCACGTTTGAAATTCTAGTATTACATGGCGTTAAGACATTCGGCTTGTTTTGTATAGTAGTTGCATCGCGTTACAGCGTTAATAACGACGTGGCAGTATTGTATCACTTATTTGCATTTATTTCTGCTTTAGAATCGAGAACAGCTACTTCAGGCAATAGTCCTGATTTGTGTACATTTGATCAGTTGGGAAAGCGAGGCAAAGGCGATTAAAAGACACTGCGGCAAGCTACCGGACGAGAAGCGTGAAATTCTCCTGCAGAATTTGGCCAGAGATACATTACACTGGTCATTTTGGCTCTTACCACCGTTACAGCAATCAGGAATGGACAAACTTACACACGCAAAGTAAGTGTGTTTATCTCTATGTACAATGTGAGATGCAGAATGACTAAATAGTGGATTTTTGGGGGGAATCAATGGCGGATTATCCAATGGTCAAAGTTGGAAACGCCTTGCCCGCCCCAAAGCTCTAGGGTCCCAGCTCATTGACCCGAACATGTTTCATAGCAAATACCCTAATTATATTCCGGAAAAGTGATTATAAATATTCTTATAGTTTTGCATTATATTCACTTTTTGGTTTATCCTAACTATTGTTTCTTTTAGGAAGCAGGAAAAAGGTTAGGCACATTATTGAGATAAGGACAAGTTTCTTTGTGCACAATCTTTGTATATCATTTTTCAATCGTACATCTGTAGAAATCCGCAAGACAGTAGGGTAGGGCCTTCAAAGATATTAGTGCATGGAGCCTCTTGTGTTGTTAATCCGCGGCTGATTGGGGTAGAGAATTATAACATGATCGGACATGTGTGTTTTCTCCGGGTACTCCGGTTTCCTCCCACTCGAATGATCACATTTACGCTTTCATCCGCGCGTCCGTGGTCCAATGGTAGAGCATCGGATTTGGAATCGAACGGTCCGGGTTCGATACTCAGTCAGGCCACGTTGAGCAAGGCACCTCACACACATTGCTTAGTACTGGTTAACCGCTATGGTCGGCTAAGCATGCCCAGGAAAACATGTCTAGGTCTCCGCAAGGGGTTTGACATTAATAGAACATACATATATACATACAACGAGAGTGATTAATGTAAGTTGTTCAAACTTGCTTCGCAATTGTTGTAAAATAAATAAAGTTTAAATATATAATAGAGAGATATATCCTGTGGGGCGAAATAGCGTGCGAATCGTGGGTTCAGCATCAACCGCTATATATAGTGAATGTACGTGTTTCAAATACTTTATTACTTACATATGAATTTTAGCCTATTTTTGGCTTTATTTGCCTAGCACAAAAAAGTACTGTCTACCACCCAGGTTGATACGCTGTGTTTTCCAGTATTATATCACGTTTTCCAGTATTATATCACGTTTTCCAGTATTATATCACGTTTTCCAGTATTATATCACGTTTTCCAGTATTATATCACGTTTTCCAGTATTATATTACGTTTTCCAGTATTATATTACGTTTTCCAGTATTATATTACGTTTTCCAGTATTATATCACGTTTTCCAGTATTATATTACGTGTTCTGGTTTGATACGACTCTTGTCCGTATTTATCAGCTCCTGAGAAAACGACAAATTAGCACTCAGTGTTAGTTTGTTTATTCCATGTAGCACCTCTGTGTCTGTAAACGTTGACAGATAACAGATGTTTGTAGTTTCATTGTAATATTTCAATCGTTTTCGTGTATCTAATTCATATTAAAGTAATACAGACTTTATTACGCGGCTAGTTTACTATTAAATGTTCAAATTCATATCAAAGTAATAAAGACATTATTACGCGGCTAGATTCAAGTTACATCGGGTCGATACCTAGGCTGATATGATGCTAGCCACATAATAATTCTCTAGTGGTGTGGTGTGCTCGTGTGATGTGTTCATCTTCGTTTGTGTCATACCATTTGTTTCTACATCGGTTTTGATTGTCAAGTCATTATACATTAATAGTCTGACATTCTGGTGCGGAACATATCCTATTATTGATAAAGCGTGTCGTGCAAACCATCTGCATCACCACAGTGTGCAGTGTATGGACTATCAATTACGTTCTTTTCGCGCATGGGACTGGATACGTATATTGCGGCGAGACAGAGGTCATATTTGCGCTTGCTAGATGACTATGTCGTACTTTAAACTTTATTTATTTTACAACGATTGCGAAGCAAGTTGTAACAACTTATATTAATCACTCTCGTTGGCGCGGATGAAAGCGTAAATGTGGCCTTCGTGTGGGAGGAAACCGGAGTACCCGGAGAAAACTCACCTGTCCGATCTGGCGACCACCGTACCATCTCACATACCTCCCGGTCCGCGGATTGAACCTAGGTTGTATTGCTAACCACTGCGCTAATCTTACTCGGTCGTAGCTGTGTCGGTTCGAAACTGGGGTTGTGTTTATATTGTATGTATCATGTATGTATGACAGGATATAATATACTAAAGGACATAGAACACGCACACTTCGGACAAGTGTGTTTTTACATGAAAACAATAACTATATAAATACAGAGTTTTAAACATTTTGGAATCTTTTTAGTTGTTCAGTTTGTGTTTTGTAATAAAGATGTGATATATCTTTGATGGAATCCTTCGTATTTCGTTTTCATGTAATAATAATCATATAACGTAGGTGTGCGTTTTCTATGCCCTCTAGTATATAATGTAGGTGTGCGTTTTCTGTGTCCTCTAGTATATAATGTAGGTGTGTGTTTTCTGTGTCCTCTAGTATATAATGTAGGTGTGCGTTTTCTATGTCCTCTAGTATACTATTAAACTAAATATTAGCCATGGTTTTAACTAAATGCATGCATTTATATTTGACGAGCATTTGATGTGGGTTTTTTTTCATCAGAGTACCAGAGTCGAAATATTCATTTATATATGGAGAGTACGGAAGAAGTTGTCCCAGAAAAGAGGGTTATGTACTAAAAGACGATTGTCCCGTGCACTACGTGCTACAGCACGATGTCAACCGGGTTCCGGAAAATATCGTGCACGCTCGATGTAACTGTAAGCGCTGCCAGAATAAACCACCACTCCTTCTCGGAAGCAGTAAATGTGAGTTGGTTTATGCGTATACACCTGTTTGGAGAAGAACTAATGACTCGTGTAAATACAAGAAATTCCTGGAATATGTCGCTGTTTCGTGCACGTGTAAGTACAGAAAACCAGAAATTATACAAGCGTTGGGTGATATGTTGTCGTAACGCACACACGAACACACTATGGAGTAATATTCTCCGATGCTGTGCACAGTCCAAAACAGCGGAATATGCAACCATATGTACAGTTAAACTCGATAACTTGAAGTCTTACCTACCAATTCAAAAATCGAGATAACAGGATTTCGAGTAAATATTCTCAAGTTAGAGAATTTTTGCTGCGACTACGTTGAACATCGATGCTAAATATTCTGAAGTTAGAGAAGTGTTGTTTCGACTACGTTGAACATAGATTCATGCAGAAATTCTTAATGAACAAGTTCGAATTAGCGAGTTGTTTCAATTGTATATTCATGAAAACCATGTAGTCAGTTGTCTAGTCTGAACATCTCATTAGATAATTATGTTTCATCTATTAATCATTATTTAGTTTCATGTGAACTAATCGCCACCGTATAGTTATGTTTTAAACCTTTCTACCAGTCATTGTTATTTCCATGTGAACACATATGTTATGTAGATATGCATGTAGATTGGTGTATCGATTGCATGGTTATACTTTATATCTGTTACTGAAGTGAATTATGCATTTTCAAAGTACAGTCAAACCGGTGTTAGTGGTCACCTCCATAAGCAGCCAACCTGTATTAAGCAGCCAGTTTCCATATTACCAATCCAGTAATTATACATTTGACCACTATTAAGCAGCCACCTGTGCTAAGCAGCCACTTTCTCTGACTCCCTTGGCTGGTGTGCAAAACCCCAATTTGCACGAAATATTTGGTGTAATATTAGATAACAAGGCCGTGGTTGCAGGTGTCCAGTTATGTAATACAAAGGCACCGAACTGGTTTGATGGTGTAATATTAGATAACATAACAGATGTTTAGGAATAACAGATGTTTAGGAATAACAGATGTTTTAGGAATTGTTATATCATATATACACTGATTCAATCATGTATATAAGAAATGGATTTTATTAACATAAATCAGACACACTAGAGCCTAACTCCAGGAGCGAGAAAGGTCGTGATCTCAATCTAGTATATAGAACATATAAACTTTATTTATGATACTTAGATATTATTGACATTATAAGAAATATAACTTATAAAGATTTGTCGAATAATTAAATTGTTCAGCCACAGAAGAAACATAGAGTTTCGGCGAACCATATCGAAGTTGATTAAAAGTTAATCTAATCAGAAACAGTGATTAGATTATAGTGATATGAGTAATGACGGATTAGAAAGATTGGATGTTAAATATACTGTGTAAGCGCATATTCGGCTCACACAAATGGATTGTTAAATAAGCTTTTAATGATACGATGTATATATATATATAGATCACTGATTATATATATATGGATATTTCTGATGCCAATTTAAACAAGATATTATATAGAAGAAATGTAATACTGTGTTGAGTTATCATTAATACATATAATAACGAAGAAAACCCCTAGACAACTCCAGCGAGTCTACAATAGGATAGACCCTGGTAAGAGCCGTAGCAACCGAGACATATTATTACGAGAAGAAAAAGGAGAGTTTGCGACAATTGGGGGCTCATCCGGGATTGGAAATAAAGAAGAAATGACATATCGTGACATATTGTGAAGGACACTAGAATTTATATATGGAATATTGTGAAGGACACTAGGATTTATACATGAAGAATACAGGGGACTATTAATTAACGTGGGAAAACAGAAGTGCATGCGAGACAGTGTTAGAATTTGGAAATAAGTGAAAGACGTCAACGAATTATTAAATTAATGAAATGGATTAAATTATTGGAAATGTGCAAACTTTGAATATGTGATAAATGATATATTGGATTAACGAACGAGACAGACTTCGGTAAGTACCAGTTTTCTTTTCATAGAGGCTTAATATTATCATTAAAATTATATTAGTGATTTACTTCCTTTTATTGAACTCAATTCTATAATACATTTGGAGATACATTCTGGGGATTAAAAATTTTGGGAAATAAAAAAATAAAATGGCTACAACTAGGAGTGATAATAAGGAAACTGAGGGGCCGGTTCACCCCGACTTGCAGACAACAGGTGATGAGATATGGGACAAATTAATGAGACTTCCCTTCTTTAATCAGGCAAATCTGGAACGTCAGGGTGAGATTTATGAGAGAGAAAGAGAGAGGGAAGAAGTAAAACAAAGAGAAGAAAGAGAGAGAGAAAGAGAGAGGGAAGAAGTAAAACAAAGAGGGGAAAGAGAAGAGAAAGAAAGGGACAGGGAGGAAAGAATGCAAAGGGAGAAAATGCAGACGGAGATTCGCCTGAGAGAAATCCAGAGAGATCAGGAATCTCAGCAAAATAACCCCCTCCATACAGATAATAGGCCCTCGAAGACAAACATTTCTGTTCCTATTTGGACCCAGACTATGAGGCCAGATAAATTCTTCGCAACATGTGAGAGACTGTTCGAAGCTAGCCAGGTAGCCAAACAAACATGGGTGGGCCATATTATAGACAAGTTGTCCGACAAGGCCAGAAATATATATGCCACTCTTCCTGTCCAAGACGCTAATAATTACGATACCCTCAAGGCCGCCATCTTGGATGAATATAGACTCTCACCCACTGGATATAGAAAGAATTTCTTCTCTTGGGTAAAGAAACCTCAGCAGACATATTCCGAATTCATTAAGGAATTAAGGGAGCAAATGACTCTATGGACGGAGAACAATGATCCGAGCGAGGTCAACTGGATCGAGCTGCTCTTGAGATATAGAGTCGATTCCCAGCTAAGTGATGAGCTTAATTTGTTCATTCTGGATAAGAAAGCATCTACTCTCCAGGAATGTATTTCCCTGGCTGATGAATATAACCTCCATCGCAGATTAGCGCCCAGGACACGGATTAATTCAAATCCGAATGTGAAACCCAGAGATACAGAAAACCGACCTCCAGCCCCAAGGCCATATATCCCATCACCCATGTATCGACCCAATATTAGGATAGATAATTCCCAAGCTACCCATAGAACTCCCCGGATAGAAAAATATTGTAGTTATTGTAGGCGTAATGGCCACGGACGAACAGAGTGTTGGGCAGATCACAATTCACCTAGGTACAGGGGTACTAGAAACCTAGCAAACGGACACCAAGTGTCAAACACTACTCATAGTTCAGCCTTTATAACCAATGAGCCAGTGAACTCATATGAAAATACCGAGATGTTAAATCCATTACTTGTCAAATATACAGGTC
>CM026393.1:67685895-67720367 GCA_014843695.1 Archivesica marissinica
AAGTAATTTATTAGTACTAAATAGATTGTTAAACTCACAAATTAGATGGAATGATTTTGATTTATAACTATATCAATTGCCCGATTAATAATCGATTATCTAATCGGTTTACCCGTCCGATTATTCCGATTAATCGATTATGGATTTTGAAACCGATGCACATCACTAATATAGGCCTATAATTAATAAAGTTCAGTATATACATGGTACATCTAAATTGCCTCTGCTACTCCAAACAAAACGTTCTGAAAAGGAATATCTAGGAATAACATACTGAACACTTGATATAGGCACTACTGTGCAAAGATAAAAAAAAATGGACTGATTAGCAGCGACTATTTAGTTGACATGAATTTATATATACTGCAAAGACATACATTTACATTGAAACACAATCATAATATATTTATAAGAATTATAGTGTATTATTTACAGATGTAAAATGAACGCTTTTGCAAAATGTTAAAACAGGTTTCGTGTGTGTGTTTTACATTTATTTATCGTCGCTACCGGTTGCCCATATGAGCGACGCCTCCTGAAGAGATTAGTTATTTTAGACTTTTGGAGGATAGTGCAATGATACAGACAGAGACCAATTCCAGAGTCTCCTCTGGTTCTTTTACGTGCACAGTGTAAAGCACCGACACGAGACCCCTGGAAACGTTAGAGAAATTACTATCTACACTGTTTGCTTTTGTGAACAAATCTTGTCTAATATCCTCATATACCAAATAAAACACGTGTTTCTGTTTCTACATTTTCACAACCGTTTCATGTACGATCTTCGAAAGCAATGTTTTGATATATTCCTGTCTCTGTCCTTAAGGGAGCGACATCACAGTGGAAGTTGGCAAGTGCCGCTAAATGTCTTAATGGTAGTATAATCTTACAATAGTGTTCAGTCTCAAATCTGTCCTTATACATGCAATATGTTCTCAGTTTATTTCTATTTCTAAGACCTGTCACATCAGTTATTTGAGCACATGTGCACAATAAGTCCGGAAAGCTAATAATGGTCATACACTAATGTAAGCTGAAAGGCACAACTGTATTAATTGGGGGAAGTGCCATGCATATTTAGAAGATAAAATTGTTAGATTCCAAAAACAAGCTGCAAGACTAATTATTGACAAAGATTTTTACACGCCTTCTTCCGAACTTTTCACAACTCTCAATTGGATGACTTTCCCAGAAAGGATTAGCTTTCAAAAAGCAGTCTTAATGTTTAAAACACCCAATGGCCTAGTTTATCTGCAAGCGCCATTCAGGTTTACTTCCGATGTTCGAACTCAAAAACTTGCGATCATCCGCCAATCTCTAACTTTGCCCCCCCTAATCCAACTGTGAACTTTTTAGACACTCTTTCTTATATTCAGGGTCACACTTGTGGAATTCCCTCTCTTATCTCATCACAACAACACATTCTGTGTGTGTGTTTTACGTTTATTTATCGTCGCTACCGGTTGCCCACATGAGCGACGCCTCCTGAAGAGATTAGTCATTTTAGAATTTTGGAGGATAGTGCAATGATACAGAAAGAGACCCATTACAGAGTCTGCTCTGGTTCTTTTACGTGCACGGTGTAAAGCACCGACACGAGACCTCGGTTTAACGTCCCATCTGAAAGACTGTTAATTTTATTAGGGTCAGACGGGGGATCGAACCTGCGATCCCTGGACTACAGATCCGTCTGTATGCACATTCTGTTCCACATTTCAAGCTTTATAAGACGTTTGAATGGCAGTCGGATATTGTCTGAATGAGCCGGATGTAATGGATATGGGTAAATTACACAAACAATTATCACCACAGTTTCCAACCATCCTTCACCTTTTCTTCTTTCCATATCCGTCTGGTTTTATTCTATTTTTGTGGCCGTCTTGAAAATATTTAGAAATATAGAACCATAAGTCATTTGCAAATGTATTCTAGTGTTAGTTATTAATCAACGTTTTTACTGATTTTGTAAACAAATATCCATAATGGAAGTCATTTCACAAAAAATACTTAATTTGTCGGCAGATTTTCAATATTATTATATTATTGAACATAGAAATATAGTTTACACTTTAATTTTCGATGCGAAACAAGTTCTTATAATTCATGTTGGTTTTATAGAAATTTACTCGTTAACATGTTGGGCGTGGGGGAGGGAGGTTAAGTCGTAACAACAACTTACGTCATATGGAATCCCTCAGAGCAGTATTTCACGTGCACAAGGATAGAATCACAGACCTTCCGTGGATAGCTTTCTGACATGAATGTGTGATTTGAACCTACAGTGATGAGGAGCAAATGAGTTGTTGAATGTAACGACCGTAACGCCTCATAAGTAAAGGATATATACAGAGTAGGATGTGTTTCTGAGACAGAAAGACCCGTGCACGTGCTACATGTAATACCGAGAGCGACGCTCGAGGTATTTCATCGCACGTGCACGGGTCTTTCTTTTTCAGAAACACCGAAAACGAGGTCAATATCCAACTTACATATCCAATATATGCGTGCGTCATAATCATAATATAAGATCTGTCCCCGTGCACATATGGACATGTGCACGTGTACATATAGACATGTCCACGTGCACATATAGACATGTCCACGTGCACAGATAGACATGTCGACGTGCACAGATAGACATGTCGACGTGCACAGATAGACATGTCGACGTGCACAGATAGACATGTCCACGTGCACAGATAGACATGTCCACGTGCACAGATAGACATGTCCACGTGCACAGATATACATGTCCACGTGCACAGATAGACATGTCCACGTGCACAGATAGACATGTCCACGTGCACAGATAGACATGTCGACGTGCACAGATAGACATGTCGACGTGCACAGATAGACATGTCGACGTGCACAGATAGACATGTCCACGTGCACAGATAGACATGTCCACGTGCACAGATAGACATGTCCACGTGCACAGATATACATGTCCACGTGCACAGATAGACATGTCCACGTGCACAGATAGACATGTCCACGTGCACAGATAGACATACACACGAGTTTGCTATTGTTGACACAGATCCTTCCGAAATATATAAACATATAGGTCAAACAATAGAGTAGGTGTGTAAGGAATTTTAATTTAATCAGAGTTAAATAAATTGCCGTTAATATAAATAAGTGACACGCTCATTTCTTACACGGAAGGGAGGGATCTATAACCGAAGAAACTAACGGCGACTGGTAGCACATGATCCTGACTATATATAAGTATTGCATAACTGGTGGTGTAGTCTCAATCAGGATCATTGCGCAATGAAGAAGATGTGGTGGGTTTTCCCCTGGCCAGCCTCGCTCGTCATTGATTTCTCGCGCAGTGGTATGCTGTAGCACAAATGTGACAATGTCTAGAGGTGTCCCATAACGGAAGATCGGATGCAGTTTCAAGCTGGTATGTAGATAATAGCAGTCGGCTATCAAATGACGAGGCGTGAAGCAATGATGAAAAGAACGCATTTATGTAAGTCACTTCTCAGTATGTGCTCCAATGAAATAAAATAATGCCCAGACCAATCAGCGGGACACTCCTGCTTCAACCTATAATTGAACAGAGCCATACTGACATGCATGGAAAGCACTGTCAGAACTATAAATAGCCGGCAGAAGCATTAGGTGAATTTCTCTTCAATGGGTTATTTAACTTATTTAACTGTCGCTTGATAGCATATGACGAACTCGTAATTTAGTGCATGGTCAAACATTGCTTCCGCTTATTGACTTTGTTTTGGAGGTTAATGCCAGATGACGAAATAACTATAGGCACGAAAGGGAACCAGGATAGTTTAACGGCGATTTCCCGTCATGTTCCAAACAAGTATACGCATATATGAATGCACACGTTTCATTTTATGATTGACCGACTATGTGTAGCGAACCCGGGGCCTATCGATAACAGGACGATGCATCGACTGATTATGTGCAACCAACTCAGGACCGCTCGCTTACAGAACGAGTGCTCGACACACATCGTGCAACCGATGCAACCGATCTGGGACATTTCAGTCCAAATGTTTGACCGACTGTGTGCAACCAACCCGGAACATATGGCTTACCGGGCGAGTGTTTGACCGACTGTGTGCAACCAATACGAGACATATGGCTTACCGGGCGAGTGTTTGACCGACTGTGTGCAACCAATACGAGACATATGGCTTACCGGGCGAGTGTTTGACCGACTGTGTGCAACCAATACGAGACATATGGCTTACCGAGCGAGTGTTTGACCGACTGTGTGCAACCAATCCGAGACATATGGCTTACCGGGCGAGTGTTTGACCGACTGTGTGCAACCAACCCGGAACCTCTCGCTTACCGGGCAAGTGTTTGGCAGAACGTGTCCAACCACTTCCTGGCATCTCGCTTAGAGGGTTATTACTCGACCGACTGTGTACAACCCGGAACCTCTCGCTTACTTGGCGATGACTCGACCCACTGTGTGCAACCAACCTAGGACCTCTCGCTTACAGGGCGAGTACTCCACTAACTCGTCGCACCATAAAGTTGGTTGTTAATTCTTTACCAACGGGTTTAGATTGACCTCTTAGTTTATACAACTTATATTAATCGCTCTCGAGACCTCATTCCTGGTATAATCCATCGCCATGAAGGAGAGAGAAGAGGCAATGTGGAATTTAAATGCCTTGCCTAAGGGCACAATCGTAACGGCTCCAGTGGGGCTCGAACTCCGGACATTCGCACCTGAAGCATGGCCTCTTACGCATGCCTATCCCGTGATAAATAGTCGTGGGTCAGTGGTCCACTGTATCAACGAGCAGCGAGTTCGATCCTCGACCCATCAAAATAATATTAACAGTCTTTCGGATGGGACAATACAGAGGTCCAATACATTGGTGCTAAGCACCGGACAAATAGAAGAATCTGGGATATTTCTGGGCGCGAGGCCTCTTCTTGTCCCTGATATATCCTATTTACATTAAAAAAGTGTCACCCCAGTTAAATCTTAAACACATAAAATAAACATTTTAGACGTTTATTATTTACAACGTTGTCTTAATTGTCTTTCATAGATAAAATTGTACGTTATTGTCTTGGGTTTAATAGGGGCATAAAATGTAAAAATCACATCTTAATAGCAGTGATACGCCACATTCTTCAGATATAATTTTTTCATCCGTAAACGGTTGTTTGAGAATCAACAATATTCTAAAAGGAATGCAGAAATTGCCCAAAAGGGTTAGCCACCTTCCGCAAGCGACATTTGTTTATTATTCGATTCACTATAATTATATTATACGCAAACAAATTATACTGTCGTTTAGAGATAATTGATCTCATTGTCACAGTCAAATCTGTGTTAGTGGTCACCTCTATTAAGTACAGTCAAACCTGTGTTAGTGGTCACCTCTATTAAGTACATTCACACCTGTGTTAGTGGTCACCTCTATTAAGTACAGTCAAACCTGTGTTAGTGGTCACCTCTATTAAGTACAGTCAAACCTGTGTTAGTGGTCACCTCTACTAAGCAGTATACATGTTGTATTAAGCAGCCAGTTTCCAGATTCCCAATATGCTGTCTTATTATGCATTTAACCTCTATTAAGCAGCCACCTGTGCTAAGCACCCACTTTCTATGATTCCTTTGGCTGGCTGCTTAAGACAGGTTTGACTGTAGTTGTAAATACCGACGATTATTTGACGATTTCCAATGAAATATAGAATTTTCTCAGTGCAATGTAATAACGCATTTTATTTGGCTGTCCGATTAGCGCAGTGGTTAGTGGCTCGCTTCTCATTAATGCAACGCGGATTCGATCCTCGGACCGGGAAGTATATGAGATGGTACGGTGGTCGCCCGATCGGACAGTTCCTGGTGGACAAACGACAACCCACAGTTCCTAGTGGACAGACGACAACCCACAGTTCCTGGTTGACATACGACAACCCACAGTTCCTAGTTGACAGACGACAACCCACAGTTCCTAGTTGACAGACGACAACCCACAGTTCCTAGTTGACAGACGACAACCCACAGTTCCTAGTTGACAGAGGACAACCCACAGTTCCTAGTTGACAGACGACAACCCACAGTTCCTAGTGGACAGACGACAACCCACAGTTCCTGGTGGACATAGGACAACCCACAGTTCCTGGTGGACAGACGACAACCCACAGTTCCTGGTGGACAGACGACAACCCACAGTTCCTAGTGGACATACGACAACCCACAGTTCCTGGTGGACAGACGACAACCCACAGTTCCTGGTGGACAGACGACAACCCACAGTTCCTGGTGGACATACGACAACCCACAGTTCCTGGTGGACAGAAGACAAACCCACAGTTCCTGGTGGACAGACGACAACCCACAGTTCCTGGTGGACAGACGACAACCCACAGTTCCTGGTGGACAGAAGACAAACCACAGTTCCTGGTGGACAGACGACAACCCACAGTTCCTAGTGGACATAGGACAACCCACCGTTCCTAGTGGACAGACGACAACCCACGGTTCCTGGTTGACAGACGACAACCCACAGTTCCTGGTGGACAGACGACAACCCACAGTTCCTAGTGAACATACAACAACCCACAGTGCCTAGTGGACAGACGACAACCCACAGTTCCTGGTGGACAGACGACAACCCACAGTTCCTAGTGGACATACGACAACCCACAGTTCCTGGTGGACATACAACAACCCACAGTTCCTAGTGGACATACGACAACCCACAGTTCCTGGTGGACAGAAGACAAACCACAGTTCTTGGTGGACATACGACAACCCACAGTTCCTGGTGGACAGACGACAACCCACAGTTCCTGGTAGACAGACGACAACCCACAGTTCCTGGTGGACAGACGACAAACCACAGTTCCTAGTGAGCATACGCCAACCCACAGTTCCTAGTGGACATAGGACAACCCACAGTTCCTAATGGACAGACGACAACCCACAGTTCCTAGTGGACATACGACAACCCACATTTCCTAGTGGACAGACGACAACCCACAGTTCCTAGTGGACAGACGACAACCCACAGTTCCTAGTTGACAGACGACAACCCACAGTTCCTAGTGGACATAGGACAACCCACAGTTCCTGGTGGACAGACGACAACCCACAGTTCCTAGTGGACAGACGACAACCCACAGTTCCTAGTTGACAGACGACAACCCACAGTTCCTAGTGGACATAGGACAACCCACAGTTCCTGGTGGACAGACGACAACCCACAGTTCCTGGTGGACATACGACAACTCACAGTTCCTGGTGGACAGACGACAACCCACAGTTCCTGGTGGACAGACGACAACCCACAGTTCCTGGTGGACATACGACAACCCACAGTTCCTGGTGGACAAAAGACAAACCACAGTTCCTGGTGGACAGACGACAACCCACAGTTCCTAGTGGACATAGGACAACCCACCGTTCCTAGTGGACAGACGACAACCCACAGTTCCTGGTGGACATACGACAACTCACAGTTCCTGGTGGACAGACAACAACCCACAGTTCCTGGTGGACAGACGACAACCACAGTTCCTAGTGGACATACGACAACCCACAGTTCCTGGTGGACAGACGACAACCCACAGTTCCTGGTGGACAGACGACAACCCACAGTTCCTGGTGGACAGAAGACAACCCACAGTTCCTGGTGGACAGAAGACAAACCACAGTTCCTGGTGGACAGACGACAACCCACAGTTCCTGGTGGACAGACGACAACCCACAGTTCCTGGTGGACAGACGACAACCCACAGTTCCTGGTGGACATACGACAACCCACAGTTCCTGGTGGACAGAAGACAAACCACAGTTCCTGGTGGACAGACGACAACCCACAGTTCCTAGTGGACATAGGACAACCCACCGTTCCTGGTGGACAGACGACAACCCACAGTTCCTGGTGGACATACAACTCACAGTTCCTGGTGGACAGACGACAACCCACAGTTCCTGGTGGACAGACGACAACCCACAGTTCCTAGTGGACATACGACAACCCACAGTTCCTGGTGGACATACGACAACTCACAGTTCCTGGTGGACAGACGACAACCCACAGTTCCTGGTGGACAGACGACAACCCACAGTTCCTGGTGGACATACGACAACCCACAGTTCCTGGTGGACAGAAGACAAACCACAGTTCCTGGTGGACAGACGACTACCCACAGTTCCTAGTGGACATAGGACAACCCACCGTTCCTGGTGGACAGACGACAACCCACAGTTCCTGGTGGACATACGACAACTCACAGTTCCTGGTGGACAGACAACAACCCACAGTTCCTGGTGGACAGACGACAACCCACAGTTCCTAGTGGACATACGACAACCCACAGTTCCTGGTGGACAGACGACAACCCACAGTTCCTGGTGGACAGACGACAACCCACAGTTCCTGGTGGACAGAAGACAACCCACAGTTCCTGGTGGACAGAAGACAACCCACAGTTCCTGGTGGACAGAGACAACCACAGTTCCTGGTGGACAGACGACAACCCACAGTTCCTGGTGGACATACGACAACCCACAGTTCCTGGTGGACAGAAGACAAACCACAGTTCCTGGTGGACAGACGACAACCCACAGTTCCTAGTGGACATAGGACAACCCACCGTTCCTAGTGGACAGACGACAACCCACAGTTCCTGGTGGACAGACGACAACCCACAGTTCCTAGTGGACAGACGACAACCCACAGTTCCTGGTGGACAGACGACAAACCACAGTTCCTAGTGGACATACGACAACCCACAGTTCCTGGTGGACATACAACAACTCACAGTTCCTGGTGGACAGACAACCCACAGTTCCTAGTGGACATACAACAACCCACAGTTCCTGATGGACATACGACAACCCACAGTTCCTAGTGGACATACAACAACCCACAGTTCCTGGTGGACAGACGACAACCCACAGTTCCTAGTGGACATACAACAACCCACAGTTCCTGGCGGACATAGGACTTTAAACCGAGGTCTCGTGTCGGTGATTTACACTGTGCACGTAAAAGAACCAGAGGAGACTTTGGAATGGGTATCTGCCTGTATCATTGCACTATCCTCCAAAAATCTAAAATGACTAATATCTTCAGGAGGCGTCGCTCATATGGGCAACCGGTAGCAACGATAAATAAACGTAAAACACACACAGGTACACTGTAAAACTGAGTGTGAAGCAATGTGTTTATATGGTTTTATTTCTGAGTCATTTTTTCTGTCTTGATGAGTTATGTAACTACATGTATTCAGAAATGGAGGGAGAAAAGATAATACATTTGTAAATACAATGTATGTATATAAATGTAATATATATAAACAACCTGTTCGTAAATAATTGACAGAAGACATAGACATATTTATCATATTTATTGGTGACGATCAATCAATGAGTTTTTAATATACATGTATTAATAGAATACATGATCTGGCCTATACAGGTTATAAAACTTTTCTCCAATCCTCAGTTTGATTATCGATTAGCGCAGTGGTTAGCGTGCTCGCTTCTCGCCAATGCAACCTGGGTTCGATTCTCGGACCGGGAAGTATGTGAGATGGTACGGTGGTCGCCAGATCGGACCGGTGTGTTTTCTCCGGTTTCCTCCCACACTAATGACCACATTTACGCTTTCATCCGCGCCAACGAGAGTGATTAATATAAGTTGTTAAAACATTCTTCGCAATCATTGTAAAATAAATAAAGTTTAAAACAGTAAACTCAGTTTCAAGCCTCTGATTTGTTCAGTTGAATGTAAATCTCAGAATCAACCAATCAAATAACTTGAGCTCTGAAAAAAGGGTCTTAAAACCTCAGACCCATTACCTAATGATATAGCTGCCGATATAATTCATGATTGCGTAAGATATGCAAAATAGATGTCTTAGACTAGTGGATATATGGGTGAAGACGTTCACGCACCACTACACACAACGCCTGTGAATAACTTGATGATGTTTGAGCTTATTTACCCTCGTCTCCGGTGAACCACATTGTGAACGTAGACGGTGAGGTTATAGAATGCACACAAGCATGCACTTAAACCACACTCATTTAACGCCCTTAAATAAGCAAATGTCAGTTGCCATAGTAATGTATTTCGTAAATTATGGAACACATAAAACAGTTCCAATAGTGGATTCTAAAGATTCACATTGTCACCAACAACCACTGATGTCACAAACTACTGTTAATACAATAATCTGACGAATGCTTCGGTCTCACAGACTAGCCGTCAACATGACAATAAAAGAGTTTTAAATAACAATATATTTACAATTAAATTACTAACAGCGGGAGTGTGAATCTAGTGGGGGTACTGTGCAGAGTTGTACGTAGTGATCGTACTACTAGTAACACGCGGTTCACAATTTACTACTACACATGAGGTTACTCAAGAATAGATTTCATCTTCGATTGATTCACTCTTTCCGTTTCAATCGTTCTGTTACCGCCGCCGCAATGGCCGCACCTTTCGCGTTTCTATCCGCTGATGGCACCAACCAAAACTACAATACATTGCAAGATAAATTTGAGGCAATTAGAATACATCTATTCACTAACCTACACTAACATATAAATTTGAAGAAATTCGTGGAAATATAAAATTGCAATGTTGATATGATCAAAAACTCAATTTCCGGTTGGGTGTTAAATATATATAACCGGAAATTGAGATATATATATTTAACAACCAACCGGAAATTGAGATATATATATTTAACAACCAATATATATATTTAACAACCAACCGGAAATTGAGTTTCTGATCATATCAACATTGCAATTCAGACAAGGCAGACTATATCAACGCTTGTTCCCAGGTAGTCCCACTCTGTTGCTCTAGTTACCTCCCCTGATGTTACATTTCGTTATGAATGTCAATTAGCATACACAATTTAATATAATTCTGTATGATAACAATTGAACATACCAAAGTTGTTCTGCAAGTTCATGCACATGGAAGGAAATGCAAGTTCATACACATGGAAGGAAATGCAAGTTCATACACATGGAAGGAAATGCAAGTTTGTACACATGGAAGGAAATGCAGGTTCATACACATGGAAGGAAATGCAAGTTCATACACATGGAAGGAAATGCAAGTTTGTACACATGGAAGGAAATGCAAGTTCATACACATGGAAGGAAATGCAGGTTCATACACATGGAAGGAAATGCAAGTTCATACACATGGAAGGAAATGCAAGTTTGTACACATGGAAGGAAATGCAAGTTTGTACACATGGAAGGAAATGCAAGTTCATACACATGGAAGGAAATGCAAGTTCATACACATGGAAGGAAATGCAAGTTTGTACACATGGAAGGAAATGCAAGTTCATACACATGGAAGGAAATGCAAATTTGTACACATGGAAGGAAATGCAAGTTCATACACATGGAAGGAAATGCAAGTTCATGCACATGGAAGGAAATGCAAGTTTGTACACATGGAAGGAAATGCAAGTTCATACACATGGAAGGAAATGCAAGTTTGTACACATGGAAGGAAATGCAAGTTTGTACACATGGAAGGAAATGCAAGTTCATGCACATGGAAGGAAATGCAAGTTCATACACATGGAAGGAAATGCAAGTTCATACACATGGAAGGAAATGCAAGTTCATACACATGGAAGGAAATGCAAGTTCATACACATGGAAGGAAATGCAAGTTTGTACACATGGAAGGAAATGCAAGTTCATACACATGGAAGGAAATGCAAGTTTGTACACATGGAAGGAAATGCAAGTTCATACACATGGAAGGAAATGCAAGTTCATGCACATGGAAGGAAATGCAAGTTTGTACACATGGAAGGAAATGCAAGTTCATACACATGGAAGGAAATGCAAGTTTGTACACATGGAAGGAAATGCAAGTTTGTACACATGGAAGGAAATGCAAGTTCATACACATGGAAGGAAATGCAAGTTCATACACATGGAAGGAAATGCAGGTTCATACACATGGAAGGAAATGCAAGTTTGTACACATGGAAGGAAATGCAAGTTCATACACATGGAAGGAAATGCAGGTTCATACACATGGAAGGAAATGCAAGTTCATACACATGGAAGGAAATGCAAGTTTGTACACATGGAAGGAAATGCAAGTTTGTACACATGGAAGGAAATGCAAGTTCATACACATGGAAGGAAATGCAGGTTCATACACATGGAAGGAAATGCAAGTTCATACACATGGAAGGAAATGCAAGTTTGTACACATGGAAGGAAATGCAAGTTTGTACACATGGAAGGAAATGCAAGTTCATACACATGGAAGGAAATGCAAGTTCATACACATGGAAGGAAATGCAAGTTTGTACACATGGAAGGAAATGCAAGTTTGTACACATGGAAGGAAATGCAAGTTCATACACATGGAAGGAAATGCAAGTTCATACACATGGAAGGAAATGCAAGTTTGTACACATGGAAGGAAATGCAAGTTTGTACACATGGAAGGAAATGCAAGTTCATACACATGGAAGGAAATGCAAGTTCATACACATGGAAGGAAATGCAAGTTCATACACATGGAAGGAAATGCAAGTTCATACACATGGAAGGAAATGCAAGTTTGTACACATGGAAGGAAATGCAAGTTCATACACATGGAAGGAAATGCAAGTTCATACACATGGAAGGAAATGCAAGTTATACACATGGAAGGAAATGCAAGTTCATACACATGGAAGGAAATGCAAGTTTGTACACATGGAAGGAAATGCAGGTTCATACACATGGAAGGAAATGCAAGTTCATACACATGGAAGGAAATGCAAGTTTGTACACATGGAAGGAAATGCAAGTTTGTACACATGGAAGGAAATGCAAGTTTGTACACATGGAAGGAAATGCAAGTTCATACACATGGAAGGAAATGCAAGTTCATACACATGGAAGGAAATGCAAGTTCATACACATGGAAGGAAATGCAAGTTCATACACATGGAAGGAAATGCAAGTTCATACACATGGAAGGAAATGCAAGTTCATACACATGGAAGGAAATGCAAGTTGTACACATGGAAGGAAATGCAAGTTCATACACATGGAAGGAAATGCAAGTTCATACACATGGAAGGAAATGCAAGTTCGTACACATGGAAGGAAATGCAAGTTTGTACACATGGAAGGAAATGCAAGTTCATACACATGGAAGGAAATGCAAGTTCATACACATGGAAGGAAATGCAAGTTCGTACACATGGAAGGAAATGCAAGTTCATACACATGGAAGGAAATGCAAGTTTGTACACATGGAAGGAAATGCAAGTTTGTACACATGGAAGGAAATGCAAGTTCATACACATGGAAGGAAATGCAAGTTCATACACATGGAAGGAAATGCAAGTTCGTACACATGGAAGGAAATGCAAGTTCATACACATGGAAGGAAATGCAAGTTTGTACACATGGAAGGAAATGCAGGTTCGTACACATGGGGTGGTTTTGGGGATGCAAGTTCATACACATAGTCTACAAAACCACCATGCATTTCCTTCTTTATTTAAGTTATCATCCAAATTTGTATTCCAATATTAGCATTGCAAATCTTCCTGTGGCCTCTGTGGCGTGGTCGAGTGGTGTGGCCGAGTGGTTAAGATTGTTGACTTCAAATCATTTGCCCTACAACCCTGTAGGTTCGATGTGGTGTTAAATTATTTCATGTGTATATCCAGCTGGCTAATTGTCTGTCGGTTGTTCTATCCGGGTGTCCGTCCGTGCCTACAATATAGTTCCGAGTGACGGGGTCTACCAACAGTAGCTGAAGAGTCGCCGCATGACCTAAGTTGTAATATTTAGTTGGTGCAACTTTAACCCCCAGAACAAACAAACAAACACACAAATCCTCCAACATTTCCTTGTCAGTTAACATCCCGATATACTTGTGCATTACGACATTCAACATCCCTATATACTTGTGCATTATGACATTCAACATCCCTATATACTTGTGTATTACGACATTCATACATTAGTACTACAAATCCCATGTTAACATCCCGATATACTTGTGTATTACGACATTCATACATTAGTACTACAAATCCCATGTTAACATCCCGATATACTTGTGTATTACGACATTCATACATTAGTACTACAAATCCCATGTTAACATCCCTATATACTTGTGTATTACGACATTCATACATTAGCACTACAAATCCCATGTTAACATCCCTATATACTTGTGTATTACGGCATTCATATATTAGCACTACAAATCCCATGTTAACATCCCTATATACTTGTGTATTACGACATTCATATATTAGTACTACAAATCCCATGTTAACATCCCTATATACTTGTGTATTACGACATTCATATATTAGCACTACAAATCCCATGTTAACATCCCGATATACTTGTGTATTACGACATTCAAATATTAGTAAACGTTCCTACCTTTCGTTCCTCCTTGAGGAATTGAGGTATTTTCTCCATGAGTAGGTCGTGGAATAGAGGATGGAATCGGTACAGGGCTCCGTCAACAGCAATACCGACTTCCGGTCTACCGACACGGTCAATCAAGTTGGCCACGCCTGAAAACATGATTAGTAATTAACGGTCACATTAAATGGTTAACTTTAGTGAATTGGGAACCAGCAGTGATTATGTCATGATATGTACATGTTCGGCATTCTTACAACCGTATTATTTTGACACGTCGATGTGACGGCACATCTGCATAAGTGTAAACTGGTACTTGCTTTATATAATGCTACATTATTTCTGAGTATGGGTATCTAGTTAATGCATAGTGTGGGTATCTAGTTAATGCATAGTGTGTGTATCTAGTTAATGCATAGTGTGGGTATCTAGTTAATGCATAGTGTGTGTATCTAGTTAATGCATAGTGTGGGTATCTAGTTAGTGCATAGTGTGTGTATTTAGTTAGTGTATAGTGTGGGTATCTAGTTAGTGTATAGTGTGGGTATCTAGTTAGTGTATAGTGTGTGTATCTAGTTAATGCATATTGTGTGTATCTAGTTAATGCATAGTGTGTGTATCTAGTTAGTGCATAGTGTGTGTATCTAGTTAATGCATATTGTGTGTATCTAGTTAATGTATAGTGTGGTATCTAGTTAGTGATAGTGTGTGTATCTAGTTAGTGTGTATAGTGTGGGTATCTAGTTAGTGTATAGTGTGTGTATCTAGTTAATGCATATTGTGTGTATCTAGTTAATGTACAGTGTGGGTATCTAGTTAGTGCATAGTGTGTGTATCTAGTTAATGCATATTGTGTGTATCTAGTTAATGCATAGTGTGTGTATCTAGTTAGTGTATAGTGTGGGTATCTAGTTAGTGCATAGTGTGTGTATCTAGTTAATGCATAGTGTGTGTAACTAGTTAATGCATAGTGTGTGTGTATCTAGTTAGTGCATAGTGTGGGTATCTAGTTAGTGTATAGTGTGGGTATCTAGTTAATGTACAGTGTGGATATCTAGTTAGTGCATAGTGTGGATATCTAGTTAATGCATGGTGTGGATATCTAGTTAGTGCATAGTGTGGATATCTAGTTAATGCATGGTGTGTGTATCTAGTTAGTGCATAGTGTGGGTATCTAGTTAATGTACAGTGTGGGTATCTAGTTAATGCACAGCGTTGGTATCTAGTTAATGCATAGTGTGGGTATCTAGTTAATGTTCAGTGTGGGTATCTAGTTAATGCATAGTGTGGGTATCTAGTTAATGTACAGTGTGGGTATCTAGTTAATGTACAGTGTGGGTATCTAGTTAATGCATAGTGTGGGTATCTAGTTAATGCACAGTATGTGTATCTAGTTAATGCACAGTGTGGGTATCTAGTTAATGCACAGTGTGTGCATCTAGTTAATGCACAGTGTGGGTATCTAGTTAATGCACAGTGTGGGTATCTAGTTAATGCACAGTGTGGGTATCTAGTTAATGCACAGTGTGGGTATCTAGTTAATGCACAGTGCAGGTATCAAGTTAATGCACAGTGTGGGTATCTAGTTAATGCACAGTGTGGGTATCTAGTTAATGCACAATGTGGGTATCTAGTTAATGCACAGTGTGGGTATCTAGTTAATGCACAGTGTGGGTATCTAGTTAATGCACAGTGTGGGTATCTAGTTAATGCACAGTGTGGGTATCTAGTTAATGCACAGTGTGGGTATCTAGTTAATGCACAGTGTGGGTATCTAGTTAATGCACAGTGTGGGTATCTAGTTAATGCACAGTGTGTGTATCTAGTTAATGCACAGTGTGGGTATCTAGTTAATGCACAGTGTGGGTATCTAGTTAATGCACAGTGTGGGTATCTAGTTAATGCACAGTGTGGGTATCTAGTTAATGCACAGTGTGGGTATCTAGTTAATGCACAGTGTGGGTATCTAGTTAATGCACAGTGTGGGTATCTAGTTAATGCACAGTGTGGGTATCTAGTTAATGCACAGTGTGGGTATCTAGTTAATGCACAGTGTGGGTATCTAGTTAATGCACAGTGTGGGTATCTAGTTAATGCACAGTGTGGGTATCTAGTTAATGCACAGTGTGGGTATCTAGTTAATGCACAGTGTGGGTATCTAGTTAATGCACAGTGTGGGTATCTAGTTAATGCACAGTGTGGGTATCTAGTTAATGCACAGTGTGGGTATCTAGTTAATGCACAGTGTGGGTATCTAGTTAATGCACAGTGTGTGTATCTAGTTAATGCACGTGTGGTATCTGTTAATGACAGGTATCTAGTTAATGCACAGTGTGGGTATCTAGTTAATGACAGTGTGGGTATCTAGTTAATGCACAGTGTGGGTATCTAGTTAATGCACAGTGTGGGTATCTAGTTAATGCACAGTGTGGGTATCTAGTTAATGCACAGTGTGGGTATCTAGTTAATGTACAGTGTGGGTATCTAGTTAATGCACAGTGTGGGTATCTAGTTAATGCACAGTGTGGGTATCTAGTTAATGCACAGTGTGGTATCTAGTTAATGCACAGTGTGGGTATCTAGTTAATGCACAGTTGTGTATCTAGTTAATGCACAGTGTGGGTATCTAGTTAATGCAAGTGTGGGTATCTAGTTAATGCACAGTGTGGGTATCTAGTTAATGACAGTGTGTGTATCTAGTTAATGCACAGTGTGGGTATCTAGTTAATGCACAGTGTGGGTATCTAGTTAATGCACAGTGTGGTATCTAGTTAATGCACAGTGTGGGTATCTAGTTAATGCACAGTGTGGGTATCTAGTTAATGCACAGTGTGGGTATCTAGTTAATGCACAGTGTGGGTATCTAGTTAATGCACAGTGTGGGTATCTAGTTAATGCACAGTGTGGGTATCTAGTTAATGCACAGTGTGGGTATCTAGTTAATGCACAGTGTGGGTATCTAGTTAATGCACAGTGTGTGTATCTAGTTAATGCACAGTGTGGGTATCTAGTTAATGCACAGTGTGGGTATCTAGTTAATGCACAGTGTGTGTATCTAGTTAATGCACAGTGTGGGTATCTAGTTAATGCACAGTGTGGGTATCTAGTTAATGCATAGTGTGGGTATCTAGTTAATGCACAGTGTGGGTATCTAGTTAATGCACAGTGTGGGTATCTAGTTAATGCACAGTGTGGGTATCTAGTTAATGCACAGTGTGGGTATCTAGTTAATGCACAGTGTGGGTATCTAGTTAATGCACAGTGTGGGTATCTAGTTAATGCAGTGTGGGTATCTAGTTAATGCACAGTGTGGGTATCTAGTTAATGCACAGTGTGGGTATCTAGTTAATGCACAGTGTGGGTATCTAGTTAATGCACAGTGTGGGTATCTAGTTAATGCACAGTGTGGGTATCTAGTTAATGCACAGTGTGGGTATCTAGTTAATGCACAGTGTGGGTATCTAGTTAATGCACAGTGTGGGTATCTAGTTAATGCACAGTGTGGGTATCTAGTTAATGCACAGTGTGGGTATCTAGTTAATGCACAGTGTGGGTATCTAGTTAATGCATAGTGTGGGTATCTAGTTAATGCACAGTGGGGTATCTAGTTAATGCACAGTGTGGGTATCTAGTTATTGCATAGTGTGGGTATCTAGTTAATGCAGTGTGGGTATCTAGTTAATGCACAGTGTGGGTATCTAGTTAATGCACAGTGTGGGTATCTAGTTAATGCACAGTGTGGGTATCTAGTTAATGCACAGTGTGGGTATCTAGTTAATGCACAGTGTGGGTATCTAGTTAATGCACAGTGTGGGTATTGAACATAAATCACAGGTACAAACGAGATCAAACAAATAAAGTAAAGCGTAGCGTTACACTGCATGAACAATTAAAAAGGTTAGTGGAAAATGTAACAAACATAACTCCATTTTGTTTGAGCAGTCTCAACTTATGCATCACGATACTTGTAAATAAAAAAAGATTTACTGTGAATAGGTGATACAACGGAACACGGATATGGATTGAAATAACTTAATAGGAGTTGCCACGGTTGCAATTACTTCAATCCAATTTCTTGTTTGTTGTATCAGGTTGAATACGCCGAGGTGCCATGAGTATATTTAGCTTGAAATTTAAATAGTAGTCACTAAACGCACCAAGAGATGCTAACGTGGCAGCCCTCGTGGACACAAGTTGACACACGTGGTGTACTATGCGACACTCTAATTCCGACGCGTGGTGAAGCTGTACATCGTTGAGGGCATTCCGCACGTGCAAGAATCGGATATCTTCTTCACTGAAACATGGAGTTCATATCTACGTTTTAATTAGATTGAAAGCAATACTAAGCAAGGAAAACAAAGCACACGCCATACACTGCTGCAGTAGCGGGGTATACATATACAGTTTACGTGCCTAGTGAGACTAGCATAGCTGCACGGGTTGACACGAGCTGACAAATGTGATGTAATACACGACACTCCAGTTCAGTCACAAAAGACATGTCGACATCTTCGTACACACTTCTTGTATGCGTGAATCTAATATCTTCTTCGCTGAAAAAGTCGTATTTTATGCAAACATTTATATTATAGCCACATAACCCTTTCAACGCTACATACTTCTACATAGGCTTACAAAAAGTGTAGATCCAGATGAGCCGTCTCATCAGGATCTGCACTTTTTGCCAGTAATATTACTATTTTTAGACAAAATTACCATGATAAATGAACTTTTCCAAATGTAATTTTCTTATTAATTTATTGGTCTAATAATATCATGCAGTCCGCCTCCGTGGTCGAGTGGTTACGGTCGCTGACTTGTATACCACTGTAACCTATCATCTCTGATGGTCATGGGTTCGAGCCCCGCTCAGACCGTGTCTCATTTATATGAAAAAGTTGGCAGTTTCTTACGGAGGTTGGTGCACCAAGTACTGGTTAACCGCTGGAGCCTGCCCAGGAAAGGTGTTGTTAGGTAAACGGCCCGTCGCTCAAATGGGAAACCGGTAGCAACGTTAAATAAACTTAAATAAAAAATTAAAAAATATCATGCACCAGGTCCATATCAGTTACTTGGTGTTGAATGGGTTAATGGTGCACATGATGTATATTTTAGAATATTATTACTGTTAAAAGGGGTATGACTAGCCTGTGAACAGGCGTTGATATAGTTTGCCTGGTCAGTCATATAATTATATTTTAATACCGAGATCATTAATTGGGCCGTATTGAGTTTCTGATAATATCATTTTGCCAGAAGTAAATTGGTGAACAATCAACAGCCTGGAACCCAGGCGACTGATTCTGCTCTCGACATTTGTATTTACAGTCAAACATGTGTTAGTGGTCAACTCCATTAAGCAGCCAACCTGTATTAAGCAGCCAGTTTCCAGATTCCCAATATGTTGTTATATTATACAATTGACCTCTACTAAGCAGCCACTTTCTGTGATTCTCTTGGCTGGCTGCTTAAGACATGTTTGACTGTATGTATAAAAGTCATTACTCAATACAATATCGTTGATAATAGTAAAGTTTGAACACTATTTTATGTTGCATTGCTTGTGTTAATTCTATATATTATTATTTGTGAAACTGTATGTAACTATTAATCACCATAAAGCCTAGTGGTTAGGGCATCTGGCTACGGAGCGGGAGGTGCGAAGGTTCGAACCTCATCAAGGGTTCGTTCTACTGTTGTTCTACAGTTGGTGATCCACCAGCTAGTTAAATAATGGTTACCGATTGCCTATCAGCCTGGCCTTAAAGGATAGGATTCGGGAAGTACTGACTTTCATAAGAGGTGTCTCATAAGTCAGAAATGGCAGTCCCCTGTCAATAGGGGTGACACTATAATAAACAAACACTTGTGTTTTACGTTTATTTATCGTCGCTACCGGTTGCCCATATGAGCGACGCCTCCTGAAGAGATTAGTCATTTTGGAGGATAGTGCACGATACAGACAGAGACCCATTCCAGAGTCTCCTCTGGTTCTTTTACATGCACAGTGTAAAGCACCGACACGAGACCTCGGTTTAACATCCCATCTGAAAGACTGTTAATTTTATTAGGGTCAGACGGGGAATCGAACCAAACACTTTACTTCACTTTTACTTTTATACGGCCAAACACGCATTCAGTGAGTGTGCAGTCAATGCTCCTAGTGCATACCTTATGGAAGTAATACTCCTGCAATCACTAGATATTGACCCAAAGCATAACTTTATCAAATATAGTCCAAAACTGTTCATTTCTTATGAGTAACCATTTATTTTCAAACTCAATGTTCTATTTCCAAACACTGTACTTGAGCCAATAGTTAATTTAATATCAAAGCAGCATGGTGACAGTGCTTTATTTTAGAAGTTATACCCCGGAGTTATAACCCAGAGTTATACTCTTGAATTATATCCTGGAGTTATACCCCAGAGTTATACTCTTGAATTATATCCTGGAGTTATACCCAAGAGTTATACTCTTGCATTATATCCTGGAGTTATACCCAAGAGTTATTCCCCTGGAATTATACCCCAGTTATAAGCTGGAGAAATACCCATTAACACATATTGGACTGGTAATCAAGGGATCGCAGGTTCGATCCGCCCATCTTACCCTAATAAAATTAACAGTCCCCAAGTCTCGTGGCAGTGTTTTACATTGTGCACGTAAAAGAACCAGAGGAGACTCTGGCATGGATCTCTGTCTGTATCATTGCACTATCCTCCAAATAGGTAAAGTGACTAATCTCTTCAGGAGGCGTCGCTCATATGGGCAACCGGTAGCGACGATAAATAAACGTAAAACACACTATGACATTATATTGTGATGAATAGAAACCACGTTGCTAGGACTATGACATTATATTGTGATGAATAGAAACCACGTTGCTAGGACTATGACATTATATTGTGATGAATAGAAACCACGTTGCTAGGACTATGACATTATATTGTGATGAATAGAAACCACATTGCTAGGACTATGACATTATATTGTGATGAATAGAAACCATGTTGCTAGGACTATGATATTATATTGTGATGAATAGAAACACTCAATCATGTTTTGGGTAACCAGTAACTGTGCGATAACTGTTACACAACCATTCGCAAGTTACTGACGACTTTTTTACATATTATCAAACTATCACTTCATCCAAAGGGAGCGAACTCATAGCCCACAGGATAGCTGTGAAAGTCGAGTTCTAACAATAGCGTGTTAGACTACTCAACCATAGAGAATCTCCAAAACAACGAGTGAATACAAACGCCTTCAATGTTTCGTATATTCGAATTAAAATCTTTACTATTAAAACAATGACATATTTAAGAAAACATACCTTAGAACTTCTGAAATATATTTTGAATAAAAGCGATCCTTGGTTCCTAGATCCTCTGTCCAATGTTCTTGGAATAAAATGTCACAATCATGCAATTTCTGCAGCACCTGACGAACCAATTCTCCCAAAAATTGCCCAGAGATCATCTTCTCAAAACTACAAACAATGAAATATTAGATGCAGTCTGTTTGGCCTATCGCCAACTTATATGTCTTTAAAATTATCATAACAGGTAATCAAATTGTAAGATGTCAACTTTCATATTTGTATTTAAAAAAATCACAAGTTTCTTAGTGTTGCAGTAAGGCATAATGCAAAATGATGCCACACCACTTTGCATTATGTTCTATAGAGAAACGAACACAATGGGATGCTGACTATCCATCCATTCGTCCATCCCCATCCATCCATCCGTTCATCCATCCGTTCATCCATCCGTTCGTCCATCTGTCCATCCATCCGTCCGTCCATTCGTCCGTCCGCCCGCCCGCCCGCCCATCCATCCACATCCATCTATCCCCATCCATCCATCCATCCATCCATCCATCCACATCCACATCCACATCCATCTATCCATCCATCTAGTCCGTCTGTATTTCTGTCACACTCCGAAGAGATGAAGCCCAAACATGCATCAGAATGACACTCAATGCATGGAACAGAGGTGACGTACTGATGAGGTAGTTCTATTTGCGTCAAAATAGCATTGATATCCTTTTTCAGTAGTAGCAAATTGGACTTGAAATGATGTAGCATCGTCCAGGTGTCTGACTAGCGTAGTATGTCTTGACGTCTGCGTCAGTAAGTACATTGCTGCAGGTTGGCAGTTGATTTGATTAACACACATTTTGAAGCACAGACGCAAGCCACAACATTTGTTTGTGCCCTGTGGTCTTTTAGAAGTATGTTTATATACATGTAGTAGGACACAACACATTATTGTGCCTGTGGTTTCAAGTGACAACTAGTTCCAGGATATAGTGTTCTCTGATTGACGTGTCATGTTTATGTCTCTCGACATGCCTGTTGGACCTCCTTGTCCTGAGCATCTCCACATACAGGTAGTTTCCGCTAATCTATGTTCGAGCAGTTGATGTCCCCGATGATGATTGTAAGTCACTCTGATCCTCTGATTTCCTCAGCTCGTTAAGGCACGTAGATCAAGGATACACATAACTTCTTACATCCTATGATCTGTACATGTACATACACAACAGTTGATGTTTTCCGATGTCGCCCATATTTCTATCGTAATTAATATTGTTCCATTCATTTTTGTTGAATGTCGTCTACCTATCTGACATACTTATTTTCGTTTCTGTTCTTTCCAGTTAAATTGTATTTCGAGTTAAATCCTACATGTGTTGACGTTTATGCTGTATTTGACTTACATTCCCTTTGTGTTGAACTCGGCGTACACTTCTCTCATACAGTACTTACATTCCCTTTGTGTTGAACTCGGCGTACACTTCTATCATACAGTACCTACATTCCCTTTGTGTTGAACTCGGTGTACACTTCTCTCATACAGTACTTACATTCCCTTTGTGTTGAACTCGGCGTACACATCTATCATACAGTACTTACATTCCCTTTGTGTTGAACTCGGCATACACTTCTATCATACAGTACTTACATTCCCTTTGTGTTGAACTCGGCGTACACATCTATCATACAGTACTTACATTCCCTTTGTGTTGAACTCGGCATACACTTCTATCATACAGTACTTACATTCCCTTTGTGTTGAACTCGGCGTACACATCTATCATACAGTACTTACATTCCCTTTGTGTTGAACTCGGCATACACTTCTATCATACAGTACTTACATTCCCTGTGTGTTGAACACGGTGTACACTTCTCTCATACAGTACTTACATTCCCTTTGTGTTGAACACGGCGTACACTTCTCTCATACAGTACTTACATTCCCTGTGTGTTGAACACGGTGTACACTTCTCTCATACAGTACTTACATTCCCTTTGTGTTGAACTCGGCGTACACATCTATCATACAGTACTTACATTCCCTTTGTGTTGAACTCGGCATACACTTCTATCATACAGTACTTACATTCCCTGTGTGTTGAACACGGTGTACACTTCTCTCATACAGTACTTACATTCCCTTTGTGTTGAACACGGTGTACACTTCTCTCATACAGTACTTACATTCCTTTTCCCTTGTGGTGTATTTCGTCTACCTTTCTGTCATACAGTACTTACATTCCTTTTCCCTTGTGGTGTATTTCGTCTACCTTTCTCTCATACAGTACTTACATTCCTTTTCCCTTGTGGTGTATTTCGTCTACCTTTCTGTCATACAGTACTTACATTCCTTTTCCCTTGTGGTGTATTTCGTCTACCTTTCTGTCATACAGTACTTACATTCCTTTTCCCTTGTGGTGTATTTCGTCTACCTTTCTGTCATACAGTACTTACATTCCTTTTCCCTTGTGGTGTATTTCGTCTACCTTTCTGTCATACAGTACTTACATTCCTTTTCCCTTGTGGTGTATTTCGTCTACCTTTCTGTCATACAGTACTTACATTCCTTTTCCCTTGTGGTGTATTTCGTCTACCTTTCTGTCATACAGTACTTACATTCCTTTTCCCTTGTGGTGTATTTCGTCTACCTTTCTCTCATACAGTACTTACATTCCTTTTCCCTTGTGGTGTATTTCGTCTACCTTTCTCTCATACAGTACTTACATTCCTTTTCCCTTGTGGTGTATTTCGTCTACCTTTCTGTCATACAGTACTTACATTCCTTTTCCCTTGTGGTGTATTTCGTCTACCTTTCTGTCATATTCCGATGTGATAAAATCCAAGCAGCCATCAGCACCAAACTCTTGCCACTCCGTGTCTATGATGACCTGTTGCCATGGCAAAACTAATATTAGCAAGTCCATAATGCATTAGAGTGGTTTACCAGCACAAGTCAATACAGTCAATCGGTGAACTCAGAAAGTGTTGGATAACATTAACATATAATCTGGCGAGTGTTATACAAATGTACCAACAAGCATACAAGTAATGCGTATAAATCATGGTATTGCTCTCTTTGTTTAATTAACTCTTTCACCGCCAATGTCGCATAAAAGCGACTTTGCAAAAAGCTGAGAACCCGATCAGACAGAACGTGTTGTCTGATCAGGCTGTATGTTGATTGCTCTTCAGAGAGTGGAGCTGAAGCACCTATCCGAATAGCAAACAACATAGATCCTGATCAGATGCGGCGTTACGCCGCGACTGATCTGGATCTATGTTGCTTGCACATGCTCTCAATTTAGTCGGTGCTGAAAGAGTTAAACAACTATTTTTACCGTTTCATCTTACGAGATTGTTTTTTTAGCAACTTGTCGTCAGAAAAAAAACGTACCTGTTTGGGGTCATCTGTGTCCCCTTCCCAAGTTCCAACATTTTCTAGCTTCTCTATGTAGCAAGCATTTGTCCCCTTTGCTATACAATGAGACAAAACATATAATTGAATAATTCAGTCTGGGTTGCAGGTTATAAAAGTTTGGTCTGATGTTAAGCTGAAGATCAAGTGATTTGATTGGATGCGTCTGAAATTTGCACTTAACTCAACCAATCAGAAAGCTTGAGACTGAGTTTGAGATTGGACAAGTTTTATAACCTCCAAACCACAGTCGAGGAAGCATGTGATAAAACTACCATATACGGGTAAGACAACTGGTCTACACATATAATAGGTATGTCAGCTTATGTTATTGTCTTCGCCTGTGTAATGGATAGGGTGTCGCCCGAGGGGGTGCGAGTTTGAATCACATCCGAACACAGTGGTGGTGCCCTTAGGCAAAGCATTTAATCCTCACATCTTCGTCACTCTACCTCATGACAATGGATTCCAACATGAGTGGGGTTAACCAGCAATTCGACAACAGTTGTAAGAACTTTCTTCGCTATTGAGCTGAAGTAAAATGTGTATACATGTACATGTATATAAAGTCAACTCGGTGAATGACATTCTGCGTACTTTTCGCTTAATGTTGGAGAATACTTTTCGTTTAATGTTTGAGAATACTTTTCGTTTAATGTTGGAGAAATGTGTACTTTTCGTTTAATGTTGGAGAATACTTTTCGTTTAATGTTTGAGAATACTTTTCGTTTAATGTTGGAGAAATGCGTACTTTTCGTTTAATGTTGGAGAAATGCGTACTTTTCGTTTAATGTTGGAGAATACTTTTCGTTTAATGTTTGATAATACTTTTCGTTTAATGTTGGAGAAATGCGTACTTTTCGTTTAATGTTGGAGAAATGCGTACTTTTCGTTTAATGTTGGAGAAATGCGTACTTTTCATTTAATGTTGGAGAATACTTTTCGTTTAATGTTGGAGAAATGCGTACTTTTCGTTTAATGTTGGAGAAATGCGTACTTTTCGTTTAATGTTGGAGAACTGTTCTGAGTATACAGTTGGTGCGGATTCAACATTCTAGATACATATTGTGTTAGAACACAATATATAAAGTAATATTTCTGGACAATACCAAATATTCCAACATTTGTAGAGACGCTCTTTTCAGAAAATTCTACCATTTTGACCAAATTAGCGTTATTTGTTGCTAAAACCTTCTAGAAATGAAACTATTTATCCTATTAAGCGCTTTTCTCCTCAAATAGATCTCTGTTGTCGCTAAAACATGCTATGATTACGGTCGGGTATCGGTAATGATTTTTAAAAAATGACACCCCGTCACTATCAAAGCTATATATATCAGTATATAGCCTTGGTATGTGTGTTTTACGTTTATTTATCGTCGCTACCGGTTGCCCATATGAGCGACGCCTCCTGCAGAGATTAGTTATTTTAGATTTTGGAGGATAGTGCATGATAGTCATACAGACAGAGACCAATTCCAGAATCTCCTCTGGTTCTTTTACGTGCACGGTGTAAAGCACGGACACGAGACCTCGGTTTAACGTCCAATCTGAAAGACTGTTAATTATATTAGGGTCAGATGGGGGATCGAACCTGCGATCCCTAGATTACCAGTCCAGCGTGTTACCACTGGACTACATATCCGTCTGTAATCGTCTGACCCGAGCCTTCAGGGCCGTATATAGTAGCTACGTCGGGTTAAAGGCAGGTTAATGCAAAATATTGCCTTGATAGTGACGGGGTGTCATTTTTATACTTGATTGGAATGGTGGCGTAAACATTGTTTTATGTATAGTATATAGTGTATCATAGTGCTCTTAAAACCCCCCAAAATAAGTTTCTTAGTTTTGTGGTTTTGAACCCGCAAACATTTGTCCAGACCCCAAGCGTCTGTGCCCGAGTAGCAGCACTACCCGACCCGGTACCCGGGTACCCAAGTACTCGTCTCAGCTCTAATGGCCATTAAATGGACAGACCAATCAGTATTAACTATTATAAAAGAATACCAGCGATTGCTATTCACTACTACACAACACGTGTAACCACGTCCCAATACTTACACAATAATACCAGAGATTGCTATTCACTACTACACAACACGTGTTCAATACAACACGTGTAACCACGTCCCAATACTTACACAATAATACCAGAGATTGCTATTCACTACTACACAACACGTGTTCAATACAACACGTGTAACCACGTCCCAATACTTACACAAGAATACCAGAGATTGCTATTCACTACTACACAACACGTGTATCCAAGTCTCAATACTTACACAGAATGAATCCTATTGCACATTTAGGATCTTCCAGTGCTCCGGACATCAGAGTACCCACTGTATCGTTCACAATAGCATCAACCACAATGTTCATCTCCTGGTTGAAAATACAACAGCCATAGAATGAGACATGGACCGAGGCATCAGGGCATATATGTATTGCAAGCACATGCGTCTACATTTGTAACAATAATTATAATAATTTTATGTATATATTCTAGAGGACATAGAAAATGCACACTTGGGATAAGTGTGTTTTTACATGAAAAACAATAACTATATATATACATAGTTTTAAACATTTTGGAATAGTTGTTCAGTTTGTGTTTTGTAATAAAGATGTGATATATCTTTGATGTAATCCTTCGAATTTTGTTTTCATGTAATAATAATCATATACTGTAGGTGTGCGTTTTCTATGTCCTCTAGTATATATATGTATATGTACATATAATTATGTATATCTTACAGACGGATCTGTAGTCCAGTGGTAACACGCTGGACTGGTAATCCAGGGATCGCAGGTTCGATCCCCCGTCTGACCCTAATAAAATTAACAGTCTTTCAGATGGGACGTTAAACCGGGGTCTCGTGTCTGTGCTTTACACCGTGCACGTAAAATAACCAGAGGAGACTCTGGAATGGGTCTCTGTCTGTATCATGTACTATCCTCCAACATCTAAAATGACTAATCTCTTTAGGAGGCGTCGCTCATATGGGCAACCGGTAGCGATGATAAATAAACGTAAAACACACACATGTATATCTAAAGTGTTTCTATTCGATTTATATTAAATTAGAGAAACTTCAAACACCTGAGTTATAGGTATATTTCATTTGTCTCGCATCTTATTATGGTATTATATCAATCTTAATCGGTTGTGTTAGCCGAACAGTGTATAGAATCAAAAGTACACCTCTGCGACAGACTATTAATTAGAATCCTGGTGCGGAACGTTTTCTAAAAATGATTAACGTGCGTAAATCATTTTGGCATGTTTTAGTAAAATTACGGGCATAGAAAACACGAACAAGACTAAATTCAAAGCCGCTGGACATGCGAAATAACGATGTGCGCGTGTTTTACGTTTATTTATCGCCGCTACCGGTTGCCCATATGAGCGCCGCCGAAAATAACGATGTGAAGACCTGCAGTCTGCTGGCTCATGTATATACGACACACTCTTAACAACTATGCCAATCAACTCTCAATGAACTCTGTTGACAGCAACTGCCAGCTCCCAAGTACCTTCATCAATAATCCCACTGAAGTGCCTGCCACAAAAAAGGCCATAAAAGTGTGAAGCACAACTACTGGTCTCGGAGGAGACATGATAGGAACAACTCTTCAAATAACAACAGAATAACGATTAGGATGATGTAAAGTCGATTAGATATTTCAATGTAGTTCATATGCGATGTGATTTTATATTGTTGTATTTGTTATAAATAGCATTAATCTATTCATAGCGGAACAATAATTTTATATCTACTACATACGTACTTTCCAAATAATGTGGCATCCGTGATCCAGTGGTAGAGCGTCAGATTTGGAAATCAATCGGTCCCTGGTTCGATACTCGGCCAGGCCACGTATTTAGTGTCATTGAGCAAGGCACCTCACACACATTGCTTAGTACTGGTTAACCACTTAGGCCGGCTAAGCTTGCCCAGGAAAATATGTCTACGTCCCCGCAAGGGGTTTGACAATAATGGAACATCATAATTGACAAAATGTGCTTGTTTATATTTCTCTCCCTATTGGCCTGGCCACATCATGAAACCTCTTCCTATTTCGGAGACTTGATCTCGCTTGTAATTAATTTATCATCCCTGCTATTTTCCGTTGTCAGGTAATTTAACATAGCCGACTTGATGTTCTCGTGTAAACTTGCCTCAATCTCAACACTGATCCCCAGTCGAGTTTTTCTTAGATGTATTCACTCTGTTTGTTGATCTACTGTCAAATGCCGTACACTGATACCCCCCCCCCCGTGTTTTGTGTTCATAAATAGAAAGACTTATACAATGCCCCGACATTGAACAAAACTGGTAATCCAGGGATCGCAGGTTCGATCCCCCGTCTGACCCTAATACAATTAACAGACTTTCAGATGGGACGTTAAACCGAGGTCTCGTGTCGGTGCTTTACATAAAAGAACCAGAGAAGACTCTGGAATGGGTCTCTGTCTTTATCATTGCACTATCCTCCAAAAATCTAAAATGACTAATCTCTTTAGGAGGCGTCGCTCATATGGGCAACCGGTAGCGACGATAAATAAACGTAAAAACACACACACAACAAAACATTTTATGAAATACTATTTAACACAAAGCCAAACATTATTATGAAAACTATTATTTAGCACAAAGCCAAACATTATTTGGAATAATATATTACTCCTTTTCTTTCAATAGCTTCTTCCATCATCAGACCAACGTCTTCACCCGCAACGCCATCAATGTGCATGCTCTTCGTCCAGCGTAGCAACACCGCTTTTGTTAAAGAGAGACGCTGGCACGGAAAGGCAAATGAGAAACCAAGTGGCAGAGGTTCGGGTGTGTTGAGCAGATTCCTATGTTTCAAAAACCGGTGAATGAAGTTGGCGAGGTAGTCGAATAACTGGAAGAGACGAACTGTTCAATGCAACAATTCTAAAATGTCTAGTCAAAGGTATTCTTCATATTGATGTAAGAACATGTATACTTACATTGCAAATTTACAAATTAATGTTGAAATGAGTTATTAGAATCTAGTACACCCGACACTGAACAAGTATACACAATAAAACATGTGTATAATCGGACAAATATACACGGACAAATATACACAATAAAACATGTGTATAATCGGACAAATATACACAATAAAACATGTGTATAATCGGACAAATATACACAATAAAACATGTGTATAATCGGACAAATTTACACAATAAAACATCTGTATAATCGGACAAATATACACAATAAAACATCTGTATAATCGGACAAATATACACAATAAAACATCTGTATAATCGGACAAATATACACAATAAAACATCTGTATAATCGGACAAATATACACAATAAAACATCTGTATAATCGGACATATATACACAATAAAACATGTGTATAATCGGACATATATACACAATAAAACATCTGTATAATCGGACAAATATACACAATAAAACATCTGTATAATCGGACAAATATACACAATAAAACATCTGTATAATCGGACAAATATACACAATAAAACATGTGTATAATCGAAAAGCATATATATCTACGATTATTCTCTATTTTGTCAATACATGTATATATACTACAGCCTACATCCGCTATGTCAAAGTCGGTTATGTCGAATTCTCCGGTTATCTCGAAGTCGGATCAAAGTCCCGTTTCAGACACTATCATTTTACATATAACTTGTTCCGTTTATATCACGAAGTCAAACTTCGGTTATGTCGAAGTATTTTGTTCGGTCCGGCGGAATTCGACATAACGGATGTAAACTGTATATAAAAATGCAAAATTACTTTGTGTGGGGTTTTGTCCGACCTTCTTGCGCTGACCACACTAGTATGCTTCCCTAAGTTGTAAATAAATGTACTTATAGCTAGTAATGATTGTGTTCATGTTTTACCATTTCTCCGTTTCCATGTTTCAATATTTTATTAGGGACGAAGCCATTTTTGCTGTCCACTTCACACGTTCCATGGTCCAAGGTGACCAACTCCATTTTGAGATGGTGGCTACCGAAGTCTAATGCCAAAAACTTCCCGGTTTCTGAAAAACAAAACAAATACTCCTGCAAAATTAGACCAGCTAGATGGCACATGTTTGTATTTAGATAACGTATTCAGATAACGTTTTTAGACGACGCAATGTTGGGTGTTATTACGACATCATATCTAGATGACTGCTGGGTGGTATTTAGATGACGTCATGTTGCGTGTAGTATTAGTATTTAGATGACGCAATGATGGGTGTATCATTTTTACAGACGGTTCTGTAGTCCAGTGGTAACACGCTGGACTGGTAATCCAGGTATCGCAGGTTCGATCCCCCGTCTGACCCTAATGAAATTAACAGTCTTTCAGATGGGACTTTAAACCAAGGTCTAGTGTTTAGTGCTGTATACTGTGCACGTAAAAGAACCAGATGAGACTTTGGAATGGTTACAGACGGATCTGTAGTCCAGTGGTAACATGCTGGACTGGTAATCCAGGGACCGCAGGTTCGATCCCCCGTCTGACCCTAATAAAATTAACAGTCTTTCAAGTGGGACTTTAAACCAAGGTCAAGTGCTGTACACCGTACACGTAAAAGAACCAGATGAGACTCTGGAATGGGTCTCTGTCTGTATCATTGCACTATCCTCCAAAAATCTAAAATGACTAATCTCTTCAGGAGGCGTCGCTCATATGGGCAACCGGTAGCGACGGTAAATAAACGTAAAACACACACAACTCCAGTGGTCTTTCTCAACCAATAGTAGCAGGAAGGAGACTCCCTAAATGTCCTAAGCTATTGGTACGACTGTAACCCCCCCCCCAAATAACATGTAATGGCAGTATCAGAAGTGTACCATCATAGTATCAAATACGTGTTCCTGACAATATATGACACTGACCTGGCGGACCCATTGCTCTAGTCACGATTGGCTATATATGACACTGACCTGGCGGACCCATGTGTTGGTGTTGGTTTTGTGTGGGGTTGCTCTGGTCACGATTGGCTATATATGACACTGACCTGGCGGACCCATTGCTCTGGTCACGATTGGCTATATATGACACTGACCTGGCGGACCCATTGCTCTGGTCACGATTGGCTATATATGACACTGACCTGGCGGACCCATTGCTCTGGTCACGATTGGCTATATATGACACTGACCCGGCGAACCCATTGCTCTGGTCACGATGGCTATATATGACACTGACCTGCGGACCCATTGCTCTAGTCCACGATTGGCTATATATTACACTGACCCGGTGGACCCATTGCTCTGGTCACAATTGGCCTATATATGACACTGACCTGGCGGACCCATTGCTCTGGTCACGATTGGCTATATATGACACTGACCTGGCGGACCCATTGCTCTGGTCACGATTGGCTATATATGACACTGACCCGGCGGACCCATTGCTCTAGTCACGATTGGCTATATGGACACTGACCTGGCGGACCCCATTGCTCTGTTCACGATTGGCTATATATGACACTGACCTGGCGGACCCATTGCTCGGTCCACGATTGGCTATATATGACACTGACCTGGTGGACCCATTGCTCTGGTCACGATTGGCTATATATCCACAGGCGCTTGTCATAAAAACTGACAGCATGTCACCGTGTTTACCATGCATTTCAATGGAGGCGGGGGGTGTATTGACTGAAAACAAGCGCCTGTGGCTATATCCGAGTAACGTTGAGACTGTATGAGATACTATATACAGTTGTGTATTGTTTTACTATATACAGTTATGTATTGTTTTACTATACACAGTTATGTATTGTTTTACTATACGCAGTTATGTATTGTTTTACTATACGCAGTTATGTATTGTTTTACTATATACAGTTATGTATTGTTTTACTATATGCAGTTATGTATTGTTTTACTCTATACAGTTATGTATTGTTTTACTATATGCAGTTATGTATTGTTTTACTATATGCAGTTATGTATTGTTTTACTATATGCAGTTATGTATTGTTTTACTATATACAGTTGTGTATTGTTTTACTATATGCAGTTATGTATTGTTTTACTATATACAGTTATGTATTGTTTTACTATATGCAGTTATGTATTGTTTTACTATACGCAGTTATGTATTGTTTTACTATATACAGTTATGTATTGTTTTACTATATGCAGTTATGTATTGTTTTACTCTATACAGTTATGTATTGTTTTACTATATGCAGTTATGTATTGTTTTACTATATGCAGTTATGTATTGTTTTACTATATGCAGTTATGTATTGTTTTACTATATACAGTTATGTATTGTTTTACTATATGCAGTTATGTATTGTTTTACTATATGCAGTTATGTATTGTTTTACTATATACAGTTATGTATTGTTTTACTATACGCAGTTATGTATTGTTTTACTATACGCAGTTATGTATTGTTTTACTATATGCAGTTATGTATTGTTTTACTGTATACAGTTATGTATTGTTTTACTATATACAGTTATGTATTGTTTTACTATATGCAGTTATGTATTGTTTTACTATATACAGTTATGTATTGTTTTACTATATACAGTTATGTATTGTTTTACTATACGCAGTTATGTATTGTTTTACTATACGCAGTTATGTATTGTTTTACTATATACAGTTATGTATTGTTTTACTATATACAGTTATGTATTGTTTTACTATACGCAGTTATGTATTGTTTTACTATATACAGTTATGTATTGTTTTACTATACGCAGTTATGTATTGTTTTACTATACGCAGTTATGTATTGTTTTACTATACGCAGTTATGTATTGTTTTACTATATACAGTTATGTATTGTTTTACTATATACAGTTGTGTATTGTTTTACTATATACAGTTATGTATTGTTTTACTATATGCAGTTATGTATTGTTTTACTATATACAGTTATGTATTGTTTTACTATATGCAGTTATGTATTGTTTTACTATACGCAGTTATGTATTGTTTTACTATATGCAGTTATGTATTGTTTTACTATATACAGTTGTGTATTGTTTTACTATATACAGTTATGTATTGTTTTACTATACACAGTTATGTATTGTTTTACTATACGCAGTTATGTATTGTTTTACTATACGCAGTTATGTATTGTTTTACTATATACAGTTATGTATTGTTTTACTATATGCAGTTATGTATTGTTTTACTCTATACAGTTATGTATTGTTTTACTATATGCAGTTATGTATTGTTTTACTATATGCAGTTATGTATTGTTTTACTATATGCAGTTATGTATTGTTTTACTATATACAGTTATGTATTGTTTTACTAT
>CM026393.1:67721367-67761292 GCA_014843695.1 Archivesica marissinica
TGCTCTGGTCACGATTGGCTATATATGACACTGACCCGGCGGACCCATTGCTCTAGTCACGATTGGCTATATATGACACTGACCTGGCGGACCCATTGCTCTGGTCACGATTGGCTATATATGACACTGACCTGGCGGACCCATTGCTCTGGTCACGATTGGCTATATATGACACTGACCTGGCGGACCCATTGCTCTGGTCACGATTGGCTATATATGACACTGACCTGGCGGACCCATTGCTCTGGTCACGATTGGCTATATATGACACTGACCTGGCGGACCCATTGCTCTGGTCACGATGGCTATATATGACACTGACCTGGTGGACCCATTGCTCTGGTCACGATTGGCTATTATGACACTGACCTGGCGGACCCATTGCTCTGGTCACGATTGGCTATATATGACACTGACCTGGCGGACCCATTGCTCTGGTCACGATTGGCTATATATGACACTGACCCGGCGGACCCATTGCTCTAGTCACGATTGGCTATATATGACACTGACCTGGCGGACCCATTGCTCTGGTCACGATTGGCTATATATGACACTGACCTGGCGGACCCATTGCTCTGGTCACGATTGGCTATATATGACACTGACCTGGTGGACCCATTGCTCTGGTCACGATTGGCTATATATCCACAGGCGCTTGTCAATAAAAACATGACAGCATGTCACCGTGTTTACCATGCATTTCAATGGAGGCGGGGGGGGGTGTATTGACTGAAACAAGCGCCTGTGGCTATATCCGAGGTAACGTTGAGACTGTATGAGATACTATATGCAGTTATGTATTGTTTTACAATATGCAGTTATGTATTGTTTTACTATATGCAGTTATGTATTGTTTTACTATATGCAGTTATGTATTGTTTTACTATATGCAGTTATGTATTGTTTTACTATATACAGTTATGTATTGTTTTACTATATACAGTTATGTATTGTTTTACTATATGCAGTTATGTATTGTTTTACTATACGCAGTTATGTATTGTTTTACTATATACAGTTATGTATTGTTTTACTATATGCAGTTATGTATTGTTTTAATATATACAGTTATGTATTGTTTTACTATATGCAGTTATGTATTGTTTTACAATATGCAGTTATGTATTGTTTTACTATATGCAGTTATGTATTGTTTTACTATATGCAGTTATGTATTGTTTTACTATATGCAGTTATGTATTGTTTTACTATATACAGTTATGTATTGTTTTACTATATACAGTTATGTATTGTTTTACTATATGCAGTTATGTATTGTTTTACTATACGCAGTTATGTATTGTTTTACTATATACAGTTATGTATTGTTTTACTATATGCAGTTATGTATTGTTTTAATATATACAGTTATGTATTGTTTTACTATATGCAGTTATGTATTGTTTTACTATATGCAGTTATGTATTGTTTTACTATATGCAGTTATGTATTGTTTTACTATACGCAGTTATGTATTGTTTTACTATATACAGTTATGTATTGTTTTACTATATGCAGTTATGTATTGTTTTACTATATACAGTTATGTATTGTTTTACTATATGCAGTTATGTATTGTTTTACTATATGCAGTTATGTATTGTTTTACTATATGCAGTTATGTATTGTTTTACTATATGCAGTTATGTATTGTTTTACTATATGCAGTTATGTATTGTTTTACTATATACAGTTATGTATTGTTTTACTATATACAGTTATGTATTGTTTTACTATATACAGTTATGTATTGTTTTACTATATGCAGTTATGTATTGTTTTACTATATACAGTTATGTATTGTTTTACTATATGCAGTTATGTATTGTTTTACTATATACAGTTATGTATTGTTTTACTATATGCAGTTATGTATTGTTTTACTATATACAGTTATGTATTGTTTTACTATATGCAGTTATGTATTGTTTTACTATACGCAGTTATGTATTGTTTTACTATACGCAGTATGTATTGTTTACTATATACAGTTATGTATTGTTTTACTATATACAGTTATGTATTGTTTTACTATATACAGTTATGTATTGTTTTACTATATGCAGTTATGTATTGTTTTACTATATACAGTTATGTATTGTTTTACTATATACAGTTATGTATTGTTTTACTATACGCAGTTATGTATTGTTTTACTATACCAGTTATGTATTGTTTTACTATATGCAGTTATGTATTGTTTTACTATATACAGTTTGTATTGTTTTTTGATTATGTTTTTACTATATACAGTTATGTATTGTTTTACTATATGCAGTTATGTATTGTTTTACTATATACAGTTATGTATTGTTTTACTATATGCAGTTATGTATTGTTTTACTATATACAGTTATGTATTGTTTTACTATATGCAGTTATGTATTGTTTTACTATATACAGTTATGTATTGTTTTACTATATACAGTTATGTATTGTTTTACTATATACAGTTATGTATTGTTTTACTATATGCAGTTATGTATTGTTTTACTATATACAGTTATGTATTGTTTTACTATATGCAGTTATGTATTGTTTTACTATATACAGTTATGTATTGTTTTACTATATGCAGTTATGTATTGTTTTACTATATACAGTTATGTATTGTTTTACTATATGCAGTTATGTATTGTTTTACTATATACAGTTATGTATTGTTTTACTATATGCAGTTATGTATTGTTTTACTATATACAGTTATGTATTGTTTTACTATATGCAGTTATGTATTGTTTTACTATATGCAGTTATGTATTGTTTTACTATACGCAGTTATGTATTGTTTTACTATATACAGTTATGTATTGTTTTACTATATGCAGTTATGTATTGTTTTACTATATACAGTTATGTATTGTTTTACTATATGCAGTTATGTATTGTTTTACTATATACAGTTATGTATTGTTTTACTATATGCAGTTATGTATTGTTTTACTATATACAGTTATGTATTGTTTTACTATATGCAGTTATGTATTGTTTTACTATATACAGTTATGTATTGTTTTACTATATACAGTTATGTATTGTTTTACTATACGCAGTTATGTATTGTTTTACTATATGCAGTTATGTATTGTTTTACTATATACAGTTATGTATTGTTTTACTATACACAGTTATGTATTGTTTTACTATATACAGTTATGTATTGTTTTACTATATGCAGTTATGTATTGTTTTACTATATACAGTTATGTATTGTTTTACTATATGCAGTTATGTATTGTTTTACTATACGCAGTTATGTATTGTTTTACTATACGCAGTTATGTATTGTTTTACTATATACAGTTATGTATTGTTTTACTATACACAGTTATGTATTGTTTTACTATATACAGTTATGTATTGTTTTACTATATGCAGTTATGTATTGTTTACTATATACAGTTATGTATTGTTTTACTATAACAGTTATGTATTGTTTTACTATACGCAGTTATGTATTGTTTTACTATACGCAGTTATGTATTGTTTTACTATATACAGTTATGTATTGTTTTACTATATACAGTTATGTATTGTTTTACTATACGCAGTTATGTATTGTTTTACTATATACAGTTATGTATTGTTTTACTATACGCAGTTATGTATTGTTTTACTATACGCAGTTATGTATTGTTTTACTATACGCAGTTATGTATTGTTTTACTATATACAGTTATGTATTGTTTTACTATATACAGTTGTGTATTGTTTTACTATATACAGTTATGTATTGTTTTACTATATGCAGTTATGTATTGTTTTACTATATACAGTTATGTATTGTTTTACTATATGCAGTTATGTATTGTTTTACTATACGCAGTTATGTATTGTTTTACTATATGCAGTTATGTATTGTTTTACTATATACAGTTGTGTATTGTTTTACTATATACAGTTATGTATTGTTTTACTATACACAGTTATGTATTGTTTTACTATACAGTTATGTATTGTTTTACTATACGCAGTTATGTATTGTTTTACTATATACAGTTATGTATTGTTTTACTATATGCAGTTATGTATTGTTTTACTATATACAGTTATGTATTGTTTTACTATATGCAGTTATGTATTGTTTTACTATATGCAGTTATGTATTGTTTTACTATATGCAGTTATGTATTGTTTTACTATATACAGTTATGTATTGTTTTACTATACGCAGTTATGTATTGTTTTACTATACGCAGTTATGTATTGTTTTACTATACGCAGTTATGTATTGTTTTACTATATACAGTTATGTATTGTTTTACTATATACAGTTATGTATTGTTTTACTATATACAGTTATGTATTGTTTTACTATATACAGTTATGTATTGTTTTACTATATACAGTTATGTATTGTTTTACTATATACAGTTATGTATTGTTTTACTATATACAGTTATGTATTGTTTTACTATATGCAGTTATGTATTGTTTTACTATATACAGTTATGTATTGTTTTACTATATGCAGTTATGTATTGTTTTACTATACGCAGTTATGTATTGTTTTACTATATGCAGTTATGTATTGTTTTACTATATACAGTTATGTATTGTTTTACTATATACAGTTATGTATTGTTTTACTATACACAGTTATGTATTGTTTTACTATACGCAGTTATGTATTGTTTTACTATACGCAGTTATGTATTGTTTTACTATATACAGTTATGTATTGTTTTACTATATGCAGTTATGTATTGTTTTACTATATACAGTTATGTATTGTTTTACTATATGCAGTTATGTATTGTTTTACTATATGCAGTTATGTATTGTTTTACTATATGCAGTTATGTATTGTTTTACTATATACAGTTATGTATTGTTTTACTATATGCAGTTATGTATTGTTTTACTATACGCAGTTATGTATTGTTTTACTATATGCAGTTATGTATTGTTTTACTATATACAGTTATGTATTGTTTTACTATATACAGTTATGTATTGTTTTACTATACGCAGTTATGTATTGTTTTACTATACGCAGTTATGTATTGTTTTACTATATACAGTTATGTATTGTTTTACTATATGCAGTTATGTATTGTTTTACTATATACAGTTATGTATTGTTTTACTATATACAGTTATGTATTGTTTTACTATATGCAGTTATGTATTGTTTTACTATATACAGTTATGTATTGTTTTACTATATACAGTTATGTATTGTTTTACTATACGCAGTTATGTATTGTTTTACTATACGCAGTTATGTATTGTTTTACTATATACAGTTATGTATTGTTTTACTATATACAGTTATGTATTGTTTTACTATACGCAGTTATGTATTGTTTTACTATATGCAGTTATGTATTGTTTTACTATATACAGTTATGTATTGTTTTACTATATGCAGTTATGTATTGTTTTACTATATACAGTTATGTATTGTTTTACTATATACAGTTATGTATTGTTTTACTATATGCAGTTATGTATTGTTTTACTATATACAGTTATGTATTGTTTTACTATATACAGTTGTGTATTGTTTTACTATATACAGTTATGTATTGTTTTACTATACGCAGTTATGTATTGTTTTACTATATGCAGTTATGTATTGTTTTACTATACACAGTTATGTATTGTTTTACTATATACAGTTATGTATTGTTTTACTATACGCAGTTATGTATTGTTTTACTATATACAGTTATGTATTGTTTTACTATACGCAGTTATGTATTGTTTTACTATATGCAGTTATGTATTGTTTTACTATACGCAGTTATGTATTGTTTTACTGTACGCAGTTATGTATTGTTTTACTATACGCAGTTATGTATTGTTTTACTGTACGCAGTTATGTATTGTTTTACTATATGCAGTTATGTATTGTTTTACGCTATGCAGTTATGTATTGTTTTACTATACGCAGTTATGTATTGTTTTACTATATGCAGTTATGTATTGTTTTACTATACGCAGTTATGTATTGTTTTACTATATGCAGTTATGTATTGTTTTACTATACGCAGTTATGTATTGTTTTACTATACGCAGTTATGTATTGTTTTACTATACGCAGTTATGTATTGTTTTACTATATACAGTTATGTATTGTTTTACTATATACAGTTGTGTATTGTTTTACTATATACAGTTATGTATTGTTTTACTATATGCAGTTATGTATTGTTTTACTATATACAGTTATGTATTGTTTTACTATATGCAGTTATGTATTGTTTTACTATACGCAGTTATGTATTGTTTTACTATATGCAGTTATGTATTGTTTTACTATATACAGTTGTGTATTGTTTTACTATATACAGTTATGTATTGTTTTACTATACACAGTTATGTATTGTTTTACTATACGCAGTTATGTATTGTTTTACTATACGCAGTTATGTATTGTTTTACTATATACAGTTATGTATTGTTTTACTATATACAGTTATGTATTGTTTTACTATATACAGTTATGTATTGTTTTACTATATACAGTTATGTATTGTTTTACTATATACAGTTATGTATTGTTTTACTATATGCAGTTATGTATTGTTTTACTATATACAGTTATGTATTGTTTTACTATATACAGTTATGTATTGTTTTACTATATACAGTTATGTATTGTTTTACTATACGCAGTTATGTATTGTTTTACTATATACAGTTATGTATTGTTTTACTATATGCAGTTATGTATTGTTTTACTATATGCAGTTATGTATTGTTTTACTATATGCAGTTATGTATTGTTTTACTATATACAGTTATGTATTGTTTTACTATATGCAGTTATGTATTGTTTTACTATATGCAGTTATGTATTGTTTTACTATATACAGTTATGTATTGTTTTACTATATGCAGTTATGTATTGTTTTACTATACGCAGTTATGTATTGTTTTACTATATGCAGTTATGTATTGTTTTACTATACGCAGTTATGTATTGTTTTACTGTATACAGTTATGTATTGTTTTACTATATACAGTTATGTATTGTTACTATATCAGTTATGTATGTTACTATATCAGTTATGTATTGTTTTACTATACCAGTTATGTATTTTTACTTATCAGTTATGTATTGTTTTACTATACGCAGTTATGTATTGTTTTACTGTACGCAGTTATGTATTGTTTTACTATACGCAGTTATGTATTGTTTTACTGTATGCAGTTATGTATTGTTTTACTATACGCAGTTATGTATTGTTTTACTATATGCAGTTATGTATTGTTTTACTATATGCAGTTATGTATTGTTTTACTATATGCAGTTATGTATTGTTTTACTATATACAGTTATGTATTGTTTTACTATATGCAGTTATGTATTGTTTTACTATACGCAGTTATGTATTGTTTTACTATATACAGTTATGTATTGTTTTACTATATACAGTTATGTATTGTTTTACTATATACAGTTATGTATTGTTTTACTATACAGTTGTGTATTGTTTTACTATATACAGTTATGTATTGTTTTACTATATGCAGTTATGTATTGTTTTACTATATACAGTTATGCATTGTTTTACTATATGCAGTTATGTATTGTTTTACTATACGCAGTTATGTATTGTTTTACTATACGCAGTTATGTATTGTTTTACTATATACAGTTGTGTATTGTTTTACTATATACAGTTATGTATTGTTTTACTATACGCAGTTATGTATTGTTTTACTATACGCAGTTATGTATTGTTTTACTATACGCAGTTATGTATTGTTTTACTATACGCAGTTATGTATTGTTTTACTATATACAGTTATGTATTGTTTTGCTATATACAGTTATGTATTGTTTTACTATATACAGTTATGTATTGTTTTACTATATACAGTTATGTATTGTTTTACTATACGCAGTTATGTATTGTTTTACTATACGCAGTTATGTATTGTTTTACTATATGCAGTTATGTATTGTTTTACCATATACAGTTATGTATTGTTTTACTATATACAGTTATGTATTGTTTTACTATATACAGTTATGTATTGTTTTACTATACGCAGTTATGTATTGTTTTACTATATACAGTTATGTATTGTTTTACTATATGCAGTTATGTATTGTTTTACTATATGCAGTTATGTATTGTTTTACTATATGCAGTTATGTATTGTTTTACTATATACAGTTATGTATTGTTTTACTATACGCAGTTATGTATTGTTTTACTATATGCAGTTATGTATTGTTTTACTATATGCAGTTATGTATTGTTTTACTATATACAGTTATGTATTGTTTTACTATACGCAGTTATGTATTGTTTTACTATACGCAGTTATGTATTGTTTTACTATACGCAGTTATGTATTGTTTTACTGTATACAGTTATGTATTGTTTTACTATATACAGTTATGTATTGTTTTACTATATACAGTTATGTATTGTTTTACTATATACAGTTATGTATTGTTTTACTATATACAGTTATGTATTGTTTTACTATATACAGTTATGTATTGTTTTACTATACGCAGTTATGTATTGTTTTACTATATACAGTTATGTATTGTTTTACTATATACAGTTATGTATTGTTTTACTATATACAGTTATGTATTGTTTTACTCTATACAGTTATGTATTGTTTTACTATACGCAGTTATGTATTGTTTTACTATATGCAGTTATGTATTGTTTTACTATACGCAGTTATGTATTGTTTTACTATATACAGTTATGTATTGTTTTACTATATACAGTTATGTATTGTTTTACTATATGCAGTTATGTATTGTTTTACTATATACAGTTATGTATTGTTTTTATGTATTGTTTTACTATATACAGTTACGTATTGTTTTACTATACGCAGTTATGTATTGTTTTACTATATGCAGTTATGTATTGTTTTACTATACGCAGTTATGTATTGTTTTACTATACGCAGTTATATATTGTTTTACTGTACGCAGTTATGTATTGTTTTACTATACGCAGTTATGTATTGTTTTACTGTACGCAGTTATGTATTGTTTTACTATACGCAGTTATGTATTGTTTTACGCTATGCAGTTATGTATTGTTTTACTATATACAGTTATGTATTGTTTTACTATACGCAGTTATGTATTGTTTTACTATATGCAGTTATGTATTGTTTTACTATACGCAGTTATGTATTGTTTTACTATACGCAGTTATGTATTGTTTTACTATACGCAGTTATGTATTGTTTTATGCTATGCAGTTATGTATTGTTTTACTATATACAGTTATGTATTGTTTTACTATATACAGTTATGTATTGTTTTACTATATACAGTTATGTATTGTTTTACTATATACAGTTATGTATTGTTTTACTATACGCAGTTATGTATTGTTTTACTATACACAGTTATGTATTGTTTTACTATATACAGTTATGTATTGTTTTACTATATACAGTTATGTATTGTTTTACTATACGCAGTTATGTATTGTTTTACTATATACAGTTATGTATTGTTTTACTATATACAGTTATGTATTGTTTTACTATATACAGTTATGTATTATTTTACTATATACAGTTATGTATTGTTTTACTATATACAGTTATGTATTGTTTTACTCATACACATGCTGCCGTTACTGCTGCGTTGTGCAGCTACATGTAACATGAACATCGATATTCTTATTCAACATAATGTCAATGTGTCGTTTGAAATGACCAGGTTCAATCACACATGTGTCACACGTGGCTTTATCTAAGCCATAATCGATGTTCTGCCAATTACAGTATGCAAGCACAGCTATCTGGCTTTATTTAGCAGTGGTTTATGGAAATCCTTAAACTGTCTTAGCATGTCAACAGTATCAGTAGCTAGCACTGCCGTCGCTGGTTAATATCCCACAAGTTACCTTGACATTTGCAGTGGTAGGGAATTTGGATTAAGGGGAGGGCTGACTGGGCTGAAGCCAGGGACCCCCGATAGTTAGGGGCCCCCAAATTAGTATTTTAAATCTGTAATTAACTGAATAAAATTTAACGATTTTTTTTAAATGACTACAGAAATAGATAGAAGATATCCTGAGCTTTCCAACGATGTATGATTTTAATAATATTTTGTGTTTAGTCGAAGTATTTATCTTGATGAAAGGGCGCCTGATTGAGCTACAACCAGGGGCCCCATGCAACCTTAGCCCGCCCCTGGGCATTTGACTCACTAAAAGTTACTATATAAGCTCGCTTATTATTTGTTGTTTGGGGTTTAACGTCGAGCAGCCTGGGGGTCATGTGGCGACTTTTCAGCTATATGAATTGTCCTGGTTATGGAGCGTATGCTAGTAGTACCGTAATACTATACACTACTTGATAATTAAACTAAGGTCTATGCGATCATATTTTTACAGTGTGCCTGCTTTCTTCCTATTATTGTTTTTCGTTGTCAAATTCTAACCGGGGCGAGTACCTCACTCTGCTCAGTGTGGCTACGGGCCTGAGTCTATAATGTCCAAGTCGATAGCCTCTATAGCGTATCCGTTGCTTGGTATGATTACTTGCAGCGGCACCTTGTCCCTCATGGGTTCGCCGTGCACGTACGGTTCATTACGGCAATTAGCCCCATATTACGCAAATAATTCTAAAAGCCCACGTAACATTCATAGGCAGCAGTTGCATAGATACGCCCCATGCAACTCTAACATATACACGGCGATCCGTACTCTAGTCAACTCGACCGCCGGTCTCGTCTTACGCCGCATTTAATGAATGACCCGCACTTCACTGTGTTCAAATATCAACAAACTTTACAATACAAGCCTTGTTTTAAAAATGATATAAAAAACGTCGATTGTACTATAGAAATGCCTATGGTCACATTTGGACAATTGCCTTGTTAGATGTGTCATGTAAAACGTTAACACATTGGTCACTCAGAAGGTTCGCTACCTAAGTTACGTCTTAAGCATCTAAGACTCAGCGGAATATTCGTAATAGCCTCATGTTAATGCCGGGCTCAATCCTCAGGCATGACATGCTGTGCTGTTTATATTGCGACAAGAGTGACATCTATTGCAGTAACAGCCAGTTCACTGTTGTCTGGGCATTGGTAGTGTTTGTGTTTGTTGAAACTAGAGCCCTATTTTCTGTTAATACCAGGATCAATACTGACCGTGCAGCGGTGTGGTGTTCTGTGGTGTGATGTTTATATTGAAACAAGAATATTTGTTATATTTAAGTTTATTTTACGTCGCTACCGATTGCCCATTTGAGCGACGGGCAGTTTACCTAACAACACCTTTCCTGGGCAGGCTCCAGCGGTTAACCAGTACTTGGTGCACCAACCTCCATAAGCAACTGTCAACTGTTTCATATAAAGAGACACGTTCTGAGTAGGGCACAACTCCGTGACCGTCAGTGTTGATAGATTACAGTGGTATACAAGTCAGCGACCGTAACCACTCGACCACGGAGGCGGTTGAAACAAGAATATGTGTGCTTTACGTTTATTTATCATCGCTACCGGTTGCCCATATGAGCGACGCCTCCTGAAGAGATTAGTCATTTTAGATTTTTCAGATTCGGTCTCCTCTGGTTCTTTTACGTGCACGGTGTACAGCACCGACACGAGACCTCGGTTTAATGTCCCATCTGAAAGACTGTTAATTTTATTAGGGCCAGACGGTGGATCGAACCTGTGATCCCTGGATTACCAGTCCAGCGTGTTACCACTGGACTACAGATCCGTCTGTATGGAACAAGAATGATAGTTAATTGTTCTTTTATAGAACAAGAGCAGTTACTATTGCAATATCATAGTTTGTAATTGATTGTCTTAAAACGAGAGCCATTTTACTCTTGCAGTGCCATATAACTGGTATTGATTATCTTGAAGCACAGCCTATTTTACAGATACAAGGTCATGCGTTGTGTTTGTTTCTCTAGAAACACCATGTTTGTTTCTCTAGAAAAAAGAGTCATATTCTCAGCTGCCTGGTCATCGGTTGTGTTGTATTTCTTGAACATAGAGTGGTGACCTAGCTGGTATATTAAATACATATACTATATCAATTGTATCTGTTGCACGACCTGGTTATATGTAACACTGACCTGTGCCATTGGGAACGTCCCTGACATAACTGGGCCACATTTTTACAGTTGCCTGGTCGTGTGTTGCTTTATCCAATCCATGGTCTAGATGTTCTTGGAACAGTTTTAACACTTTATTGTAATCTTCGTCTGAGATACAAAACGGCTTGATAATGTTGTCATTCTGCAACATAAATGAGAAGAAGTCGCGAATGTTAATGTAGGATAGGGAATAGAAGTTGTGAATGTTATTGTAGGATAGGGAATAGAAGTCGTGAATGTTATTGTAGGATAGGGAATAGAAGTCGTGAATGTTATTGTAGGATAGGGAATAGAAGTCGTGAATGTTATTGTAGGATAGGGAATAGAATTCGTGAATGTTATTGTAGGATAGGGAATAGAAGTTGTGAATGTTATTGTAGGATAGGTAATAGAAGTTGTGAATGTTATTGTAGGATAGGGAATAGAAGTCGTGAATGTTATTGTAGGATAGGGAATAGAAGTTGTGAATGTTATTGTAGGATAGGGAATAGAAGTTGTGAATGTTATTGTAGGATAGGGAATAGAAGTCGTGAATGTTATTGTAGGATAGGGAATAGAGAAGTCGTGAATGTTATTGTAGGATAGGGAATAGAAGTCGGGAATGTTATTGTAGGATAGGGAATAGAAGTCGTGAATGTTATTGTAGGATAGGGAATAGAAGTTGTGAATTTTATTGTAGGATAGGGAATAGAATTCGTGAATGTTATTGTAGGATAGGGAATAGAAGTTGTGAATGTTATTGTAGGATAGGGAATAGAAGTCGTGAATGTTATTGTAGGATAGGGAATAGAATTCATGAATGTTATTGTAGGATAGGGAATAGAAGTTGTGAATGTTATTGTAGGATAGGGAATAGAAGTCATGAATGTTATTGTAGGATAGGGAATAGAAGTCATGAATGTTATTGTAGGATAGGGAATAGAAGTCGTGAATGTTATTGTAGGATAGGGAATAGAAGTCGTGAATGTTATTGTAGGATAGGGAATAGAAGTCGTGAATGTTATTGTAGGATAGGGAATAGAAGTCGTGAATGTTAATGTAGGATAGGAATAGAAGTCGTGAATTATGAATGTAGAATAGGGAATAGAAGTCGCGAATTGTGAATGTAGAATAGGGAATAGAAGTCGTGAATTATGAATGTAGAATAGGGAATAGAAGTCGCGAATTGTGAATGTAGAATAGGGAATAGAAGTCGCGAATTGTGAATGTAGGATAGGGAATAGAAGTCGTGAATGTTAATGTAGGATAGGGAATAGAATTCGTGAATGTTAATGTAGGATAGGGAATATAATTCGTGAATGTTAATGTAGGATAGGGAATAGAAGTCGTGAATGTTATTGTAGGATAGGGAATAGAAGTCGTGAATGTTATTGTAGGATAGGGAATAGAATTCGTGAATGTTAATGTAGGATAGGGAATAGAAGTCGTGAATGTTATTGTAAGATAGGGAATAGAAGTCGTGAATGTTATTGTAGGATAGGGAATAGAAGTCGTGAATCGTGAATGTAGGATAGGGAATAGAAGTCGTGAATGTTATTGTAGGATAGGGAATAGAATTTGTGAATGTTATTGTAGGATAGGGAATAGAAGTTGTGAATGTTATTGTAGGATAGGGAATAGAAGTCGTGAATGTTATTGTAGGATAGGGAATAGAAGTCGTGAATGTTATTGTAGGATAGGGAATAGAAGTCATGAATGTTATTGTAGGATAGGGAATAGAAGTCATGAATGTTATTGTAGGATAGGGAATAGAAGTCGTGAACTATGAATGTAGAATAGGGAATAGAAGTCGCGAATTGTGAATGTAGAATAAGGAATAGAAGTCGCGAATTGTGAATGTAGAATAGGGAATAGAAGTCGCGATTTATGAATGTAGAATAGGGAATAGAAGTCGCGAATTGTGAATGTAGAATAGGGAATAGAAGTCGCGAATTGTGAATGTAGGATAGGGAATAGAAGTCGTGAATGTTAATGTAGGATAGGGAATAGAATTCGTGAATGTTAATGTAGGATAGGGAATAGAAGTCGCGAATGTAGAATAGGGAATAGAAGTCGTGAATGTTATTGTAGGATAGGGAATAGAAGTCGTGAATGTTATTGTAGGATAGGGAATAGAAGTCGTAAATGTTAATGTAGGATAGGGAATAGAAGTCGTGAATTGTGAATGTAGAATAGGGAATAGAAGTCGTTAATGTAGTACAGGGAATAGAAGTCGGGAATGTTAATGTAGTACAGGGAATAGAAGTCGCGAATTGTGAATGTAGAATAGAAGTCGGGAATGTTAATGTAGTACAGGGAATATAAGTCGTTAATGTAGTACAGGGAATGGGGCTAAGCAAAGATGAGAAATAACATCATATGACGTTTTTACAGTATACCAGAAACATGAGCTTACTGCACCATATAATAATAACCGCACCATAGCCTACACAGAGCACACTCGATTTCAAGAGCACATACACACATACTTAAATCTTTACAGATTCCCTGCTTTATTTATATTGACAATGCGGCACATGGGAACTTGCAGTGGGTGTTATGATGCAGAACTGTTGGCGTTTAACTATGAATATGTTGTATCGGATTGCCTAGAGTGGTGTTATGCTGCTGGGTTGTTGACGTTGACATTGCAAACATGTTGTATTGGATTCCGCATTGTGGCATGTTTTTGCATTGCATATACGCGTATACATGTATGTATATGATTATCTATCTACATCATGTAGGCGATCTTTACAGGAAAATAAACAAATGGGTCACATACCACAAAATCTGTATGATCCGGTAGAAGTCCATTTAGTGCCTCTTTGACCTCGTCCAAAGTCAGCCCCTGAATTTGTTTACTCATCATGGACCCCCGTGAAATGGAGGTCCGAGGGGTCGTCTTTAACATTCCCAATAAATCCGAGCTTGACGAGGAAGACATATTGCCCCGTCTTAAACTAATATCACAGCCAGTGAATGCTTATACAAGGTAGTGACTAAAGTGTATTGTATTTCCACTACACGCCTTCTACACACACAATATAGTTCATACATCTGCGCGTGTGCACACGGGTGATGTATACAATAATACATATCGTTTTTTTCCAAATAACCTATGCGTTTTTTACGTTTCGTCTGCTTGAACTTTACTGTTCTTCAGGATAGATATAAAAGCGTAAATATGTGGAAGGTTGGCCCTATATTGATCTTGAGTTGCTAGTTGTGTATCGACTCTAGATAGATCTAAAGTATCGGGGTCTGTGGTAAACAAGGTCGCCTGTTATATCTATACCTCCTGATCTAACGAAACGATAACTGTATACATGTTCGGTAGATGTTAATGCTGGAATTTGCGTTTATATTGGTTTTGTTTAGTTTATACAAATTTATTGTATTCTTATAACTTATACTAATCACTCTCGAGACCTCATTCCTGATGTAGGCCTAATCCATCGCCACGAGGGAGAGAGAAGAGGCAACGTGGAATTTAAATGCCTTGCCTAAGGGCACAATCGTAACGGCTCCAGCGGGGCTCGAACTCCGGACCTTTCGCACATGAAGCGAACGCGCATCCACGGCCCTATCACGACATCCACAAGTTTTTGGTTTTGTTTGCTGTTGTGTTTAACTCGTCAACAGCTTAGATCATATATAGACAGACGAATACCTGGACAGAACCTGATACCGTTCGCAAGCCAGTTGTATGGTTTCCTCAACCCCCAGTACGATGACAACTTACAACGGTGAGGAGTTTGAAGTCAACGACTTTAACGACTCGGCCACGGAGCCGCCACACCCCCCCCCCATATTACCCAGTATGTGTCTAATGTTGGCAGCCCCGCTGGAGCCGTTACGATTGTGCCCATTTAAATTCCACATTGCCTCTTCTCTCGCCTTCATTGCGATGGATTCCATCAGGAATGAGGTCTCGAGAGTGATTAATATAAGTTGAAAGAACTTGTTTCGCAATCGAGCTAAAATAAATTTGTATAAACTAACGTTGGCATATCGGAGATGTTATTACGGATAAATACGATCATATTCCTGGGGGGGGGGGTCTTGACTTATTGTTGTTCATCATGGCAGACAGTCATAAAACAAGTGGATTGCAAGGTCATAGCGTAACGGATGGGATTCCAGAGGGTGCAGATCATTAATCGTACACTATATTTGCAATAACAACTTTGTGCTTGGACATATTGTGAATGAAAACAATCAAAACAAAAAAATCCTCGGCTTCGCCAAGAACATGTATGTGTGTTTTACGTTTATTTATCGTCGCTACCGGTTGCCCATATGAGCGACGCCTCCTGAAGAGATTAGTCATTTTAGATTTTGGAGGATAGTGCAATGATACAGACAGAGACCCATTCCAGAGTCTCCTCTGGTTCTTTTACGTGCACGGTGTAAAGAACCGACACGCGACCTCGGTTTAACGTCCCATCTGAAAGATTGTTTATTGTATTAGGGTCAGACGGGGGATCGAACCACAATTACCACTGGACTACAGATCCGCCAGAACATGTAGAACAGTGGACGTAGTATTTATGACGAATTGCAATTATTACAAACAATTAACAATCACAATTGTACTCCGATAATTTATTATCAAGCGCAATCATGGGAACCTAGCATTGGCGCAAGTCTGTCGATTTTTCACTTTTTAACTTCTGGCAAAAAGTTGATATGATCAGAAACTCAATACGGCCCAATTAATAGTCTCGGTGTTAAAATATATTTATTTGACTGACCAGGCAAAATATATTGACGCCTGTTCCCATGCTAATGGGAACCAACACATCGGAGAAGCTTGGATAACCGTGGTTATAGATAAGAACGCTGGGTATTTGTTAAACAACTATTTATTTGTCTCTGTTGTCAAACAATGACAACGGTTATCTGAAACGATAGAAAACAATTAGTATAATATGGTGTGTCACAAGCTATTGATGACAAACAGCGGAGGGAGTTTGTGATGCTGACACCTATCTCCTATATAATACAATATCTATTTGTGCCTGTCCGTGATCGACGTTCCATGTGTCCACTTGGACACATTAATAGTGACCGGTCTCTCACATCCGCGCTCTACTGTATAAGGGGGGTGGGGATACTTATCTACGAATGTCTCGTTCCGATAACGGTCAGCACAAATTCAGAAAACATACTGGAACAATAATACAATTCTATTTCAACTTCGAGTTTTAAAGACCCGCTCATGTGAGCGTCTTTAGAACAGGGTGGCAGAAGGTTGTTTGAATGTTTTTTTTCTGTCTTTTGGAAATTAATTTAAAGGCGTACTAACATCCATAGTGTGACTCTACAACTGCTGTTGTGAACTGCAGTGGATGTGTCGAATTCTTCTTCGTGTGGGAAAGCTATCCAGCTTGCTTGCGGATGGTCGATGGTTCGACCAGGTTACCCGCTCGTATGTGAAATGCTACGGTGAGTTGTTATATCCATTATATTTCTGTACAACGTTGGTCAATAATAATATATCTATAAATGTATGTATCACGTAAAAGTTATATTAAATATAACAAGAAAATCTATTACATATACATATGTAATATAAGGACGATTGAAAACTCACTCTGCATAATACACACTGGGATAGTGTATTGAGTGAATGTATATAAATATGTAATAGAAGGACGATTGAAAACTCACTCTGCCTAATACACACTCGGATAGTATACTGAGTGAATGTATATACATATGTAATAGAAGGACGATTGAAAACTCACTCATAATACACACTCGGTTAATGTACTGAGTGAATGTGTATACATATGTAATAGAAGGACGATTGAAAGCTCACTCATAATACACACACGGTTAGTGGATTGAATGAATGAATATACATTATAAAGTGCATAGTTTAGTAATTAAATACAAAAATGTTGACAATAACATGAAACCCTGTCCAGCGTAATAGTATAATACCACATCCCTGTTGGAACCGCGAATCATATGGGAACCAATTATTGTTGCAGAATTTTAACTACGTAAATAGATTGACCAGGTCATTTCTGGATTCCAGCTCAAGCCTGTATTTCTATGCGCACACCAGTGAAAGCTTGGAACTAGTTCCCTGAAACCAATTGGACAATTTTAATACCTATAATGCGAATACATAGCAGGAATTCTCATTCGTCCAGAAAAAATAATACATGTACAGTCTACATCCGTTATGCCGAATCCCCGACATAACCGAAGTTTGACTTAACGAAATTCGATATAAACAGAGCCAGTTATGTGTAAAATGATAGTGTCTGAAACGGGACTTTGATCCGACTTCGAGATAACCGGATAATTCGACAGAACCGACTTTGACATAGCGAATATAGATTGATGTATGAGGAAGCAATGTTTGCTCTACAGAAATTCTACTCACATAATGTTCGTGGAAGTCATGATTGCGCAGTTGATGCGCGTTTGTTTCAGGTGCGAATTGTCCGGAGTTCGAGCCCCGCTGGAGCCGTTACGATTTTGCCCTTAAGCAATGCAATTAAATCCCACGTTGCCTCTTCTCTCTCCCTCGTGGCGAAGGGATGATTCCATCAGGAATGAGGTCTCGAGAGTGATTAATATAAGTTGAAACAACTTGTTTCGCAATCGAGCTAAAGTAAATTTGTATAAACAGAAGTAGATAAGACAGTCAGGTGTGTTTGTATATGTGTATTATTTCTTATTTCGTTATGCACACATTCATGTTCCTATGGAAACAGTTTTGTGTACAATCGAACCCCATTTAATATATAAATGTATGCACAATTATAACTCAGATCAGGAGTTCATACACTATTGATACCTATATATCAAACATGTGAGGCTACTAGGGGATGTGCTCCGACCCCTACTAGCCACTGGACGGAGCAAATAAATGGGGCTCGCCCTTTTTGGGCCCCGAAGCAGAAAAAACAATCTACATGTATCAGCATAATTATCATTATTTTGTACTTGACTTCAAATCAATTGCTCCTCACCGTTGTAGGATCGAATCCCACTGGAGGTGTCGAATTCTTTCAAAGCTATCCAGCTGGATTGCGGTAGGTCGGTGGTTCTACCCGTGTCCACCGTGCCTGAAATACTGCTTGGAGTGACATCCGGGGTCTTCCTCCACCAATAATAGCTGGAGAGTCACCGTATGACCTAAACTGTTGGTGCAACATTAATCCTCAAAAAACAAGCAAACAATTAAAATCATGATTTATTATTACCATTATTATCATGATTTATTATTACCATAATTATCATGATTTATTATTACCATAATTATCGTGATTTATTATTACCATTTATTATCATGATTTATTATTACCATTATTATCATGATTTATTATTACCATAATTATCGTGATTTATTATTACCATTTATTATCATGATTTATTATTACCATTATTATCGTGATTTATTATTACCATAATTATCGTGATTTATTATTACCATAATTATCATGATTTATTATTACCATTATTATCATGATTTATTATTACCATAATTATCATGATTTATTATTATCATGATTTATTATTACCATTATTATCATGATTTATTATTACCATAATTATCGTGATTTATTATTACCATAATTATCGTGATTTATTATTACCATTTATTATCATGATTTATTATTACCATAATTATCGTGATTTATTATTACCATTATTATCATGATTTATTATTACCATAATTATCATGATTTATTATTACCATTATTATCATGATTTATTATTACCATTATTATCGTGATTTATTATTACCATTTATTATCATGATTTATTATTACCATAATTATCATGATTTATTATTACCATTATTATCGTGATTTATTATTACCATTTATTATCATGATTTATTATTACCATAATTATCATGATTTATTATTACCATTTATTATCATGATTTATTATTACTTTCACTATCATCATGTTTATTATTACATACTATTATTATATGTATATAAAGCACCGACACGAAACCTCGGTTTAAAGTCCATAATGAAAGACAGTTAATTTTATTAGGGTCAGGCGGGGGATCGAACCTGCGATCCCTAGATTACCAGTCCAGCGTGTTACCACTAGACTACAGATCAGTCTGTATTTTTTTATACTGAATCGTGTTCGGCTTATATCCTTATACATAAGGTGAAATGAAGCGTGTCAAGGCGTGTGTATAGTGTACCGAATGAGGCGGTGAGTTGCACGAGATTTTAATGCATGTGCAGGGTGAAATTACCACTCGATGTGTGGCAGTCTGGCCGTTATAGACGTGTTATTTAGCCAAACTTTATCATCAGTGCAGAATTCATTTAAACGGGACAAAATGACAGAATAGCTGGGTAGCATATATTCTGATGCCAAATTCAGTGAATTTTATTAAAGGAATTTATTTACTCTAGGCTGCTCGTTGGATTTCAATTCGGAGTCGTTGTTATACAAAGCTAGGATGGAGGAAGCTACAAGCCGGATGTAGATATTTCTCCATATCCTTCATCAGCGTCATGTGTTACGGACGGTGCGCAGATACAGTGTCACAGCCCCCCCCCCCCCCCCGTCACCCGAGCATCAGACGAGTGTTTTGCGTACAGAATGTTGCAGAGCAAATTGTTCACCCGACTCGTGCAGTCAGATTCAATACCCCGACGCCACCCGACTCGTGCAGTCAGAAACAATACCCCGACATCACCCGACTCGTGCAATCAGAAACAATACCCCGACGCCACCCGACTCGTGCAGTCAGAAACAATACCCCGACACCACCCGACTCGTGCAGTCAGAAACAATACCCCGACACCACCCGACTCGTGCAATCAGAAACAATACCCCGACGCCATCCGACTCATGCAGTCAGATTCAATACACCGATGCCACACGGAACAGCCAAGGCAACTACCATCAACAGAAAGCAATGATGTGCTTACAATGAAAGATAAGTATAAACACGATATGAACTGAGTACTATAGAACAATACATGTATAATCAGCACGAGATCTATTTTTGAGTAACTTATCAGGGACGTAGATTTTGAACCTGTAGGCTTGAGTAATAAACAGATAAATTGAGCACCAAAGGATGCGATTATGCTACAGGAGTTTGGGGGCTTCCCCAGGAAAATTTGGAATCGTAGATGCTTCAATTGGCACTTTGTCGCATTTAAATTTACGTATTGTATGTTCAAATTTGGATATTTTCAGGGATACTTCGTCAATCCCCCCTCGCTACAACTTGTTATTGATTTATTGAGTTTTAGAATTTTTACTTTTTGGGACAATCTTCTGACCGTGTGTGTGTTTTACGTTTATTTATCGTCGCTACCGGTTGCCCATATGAGCTACGCCTCCTGACGAGATTAGTCATTTTAGATTTTTGGAGGATAGTGCAATGATACAGACAGAGACCCATTCCAGAGTCTCCTCTGGTTCTTTTACGTGCACCGACACGAGACATCAGTTTAACGTCCCATCTGAAAGACTGTTAATTTTATTATGGTCAGACGGGGGATCGAACCTGCGATCCCTGGATTACCAGTCCAGCGTGTTACCACTGGACTACATATCCGTCTGTAATCGTCTGCTGACCGAGCCTTCAGGGCCGTATATAGTAGCTACGTGCCTGCTTCTGTCAGAATGTTACGATTAATGCGTCGGTTTAACGGCAGGTTAATGCAAAATATTGTCTTTTGGATACAAATTGGCTGTAACCAATATATTAGGAACACCATTTTGAGCGGTTATGAAATTGCATTTATTTCACGCAAGAATACGTTTATTTAAATATAACATGACAAACTATTACATATAAATATGTTATATAGAAGGACAATTGAAAACTCACTCTACATAATACACACTGGGATAGTGTATTGAGTGAATGTATATAAATATGTAATAGAAGGACGATTGAAAACTCACTCTGCATAATGCACACTCGGATAGTGTATTGAGTGAATGTATATAAATATGTAATAGAAGGACGATTGAAAACTCACTCTGCATAATACACACTCGGATAGTGTATTGAGTGAATGTATATAAATATGTAATAGAAGGACGATTGAAAACTAACTCTGCATAATACACACTCGGATAGTGTATTGAGTGAATGTATATAAATATGTAATAGAAAGACGATTGAAAACTAACTCTGCATAATACACACTCGGATAGTGTATTGAGTGAATGTATATAAATATGTAATAGAAGGACGATTGAAAACTCACTCTGCATAATACACACTCGGATAGTGTATTGAGTGAATGTATATAAATATGTAATAGAAGGACGATTGAAAACTCACTCTGCATAATACACACTCGGATAGTGTATTGAGTGAATGTATATAAATATGTAATAGAAGGACGATTGAAAACTCACTCTGCATAATACACACTCGGATAGTGTATTGAGTGAATGTATATAAATATGTAATAGAAGGACGATTGAAAACTAACTCTGCATAATACACACTCGGATAGTGTATTGAGTGAATGTATATAAATATGTAATAGAAAGACGATTGAAAACTAACTCTGCATAATACACACTCGGATAGTGTATTGAGTGAATGTATATAAATATGTAATAGAAGGACGATTGAAAACTCACTCTGCATAATACACACTCGGCTAGTGTATTGAGTGAATGTATATAAATATGTAATAGAAGGACGATTGAAAACTCACTCTGCATAATACACACTCGGCTAGTGTATTGAGTGAATGTATATAAATTATAAGGTGCATAATTTAGTAATTAAACGCAAACATGTTGACAATAACATGAAACCATGTCCAACATAATAAATAGTATATACCACATCCCTGCTGCAACATCTGCGAATCATATGGTAACCTAATATATTGTTGCAGAATTTCAACTACGTAAATATAATGACCGGGCCATTTCTGGATTCCAGCTCAAGCCTGTATTTCTATGCGCACACTAGTGAAGCTTGGAACTTGTTTCATGAAAATAATTGGACAATTTTAATACCTATAATACGAATACATAGCAGTAATTCTTATCACATAAATTCCCATTCGTCCAGAAAAACAAATTAGTAAAGGAAACAAGTTGAGATCTGGTCTAGTTATTGAACTGACGTACCGCCCCTGGTAGTAAATCCAGTAAATTCAGATTGGTCACTGCGGACACGACTGGGTGTATCAGCAGAGTACATTGAGTGAGCTATGGGGTCCAATTACTATCCACCGATTTGCTAACAAGTCCGCCCCCGTGGTCGAGTGGTTACGGTCGCTGACACTGTAGCCTATTTAAACTGATGGTCACTGGTTCGAACCCCGCTAATGCCGTGTCTGTTTATATGAAAACGTTTCCTACGGAGGTTGGTGCACCAAATACTGGTTAACCGCTGCAGCCAGCCCAGTGTTGTTAGGTAAACTGCCATTGGCGATATAGCTCACAATGGTGGTGATGAAGGCGTAAACCCTGAACAAACAAACGATTTGTTAATATCAAAATTAGGAAAACAACAGGTTATAAGAATGCAACGCACTGGAATCCAGGGCGCGAAGCAGTTTATGCTTTCTACCAAATACTTGATGGGATAAACTAACAGCCTATTGCCACCAATACATCTCGTATGCAACACTATAAAACTAGTGCACACGTGTAAAGCCGCGAGTGTACTGGCCAGAAGTACCAGTCGGTACCAAGATGGCGTTCAGTGGTGTTTTGACCCATGCTATTTAAAGCTGAAACTTTGATCTGGAATTAAAACACTGCCGTGACGTCATACCTTTGTACTTGCAGTCCATTATTATTAATAACCTTTGTACTTGCAGTCCATTATTATTATTATTGGACTGGTGTCAAAATGCCAGAGAATTATATTAAGTACTACGCGTACATGTACGAAATTAACAATTTTAAATAGTAGGATCTTGCTATATAAGTGTGTGTTTTAAGTAAGATATAAACCTCAAACGGATCCAGTATGTTGACTATTGGTACTGTCTTCGGCGCTACGCGTCTCACACAGTCCAATCTTTTTACGTATTGGATCGTTTTCGGCTTATATGCTATACATATTACGTAACGTATGTGTTATTGTTTTACGACTCTCTGAATGTTTGTGGAAACACTAGGAGACTAGTGGTTGTTAGGATCGTCTATGTGTAAGGGTTTGATTGCAATTGAGCAATGCAATTAAATGCAAGACACTAGTATAGCAATGTGACATATACTGTCTACAACCGTTATGTCAAAGTCGGTTATGTCGAATTCTCCAGTTATCTCGAAGTCGGATCAAAGTCCCGTTTCAGACACTATCATTGTACATATAACTGGGTTCGTTTATATCGAATTTCGTTAAGTCAAACATCGGTTATGTCGTAGGTATTTTGTTCGGTCTGACGGAATTCGACATAACGGATGTAGACTGTATGTAAACCAGTCAGTGGCGTAGTTGGAAAGTTTGAATTTGTTCAATGGTACTGGGACGGTTCTGGGGGCTTGCTCCCCCAGTTACCACTGTAACCTATCATCACTGATGGTCACGGGTTCGAGTCCCGCTCAGACCGTGTCTCATTTATATGAAAAAGTCGGCAGTTTCTTACGGAGGTTGGTGCACCCAAGTACTGGTTAACTGCTGGAGCCTGCCCAGGAAAGGTGTTGTTAGGTAAACTGCCCGCCGGCGATATAGCCCAAAATGGTGCTGATGCAGGCGTAAAACCCGAAATATAACATATAACATTGCTCCCCCAGTGAGATATTGAATCCTAGAATGCCATATTTTGTGGGATGTATATTTTTTCTAAATGATATCACATTGAGCTATACAGATATAGATGAATAGTCACATTGACTACAACAAAAACATAAAAGCAACATATACCAAACAGACAATGCCTCTTTTTATCGCAATTTTGGCCTATTTGGAGTTTTCATTTCTGTGACAATCTGCAGGTACTGGTGTTCAGTGCCTTATTGGCTCTACGCGCCTGCATTTGAAAATATTGATATGTCTAAGATACTGATTTGGATGTTTCCATTATTATAGTGATTTATACCATTATTATGTGATTTATTATTACCATTATTATAGCGATTTATTATTTCCATTATTATAGCGATTTATTATTTCCATTATTATAGCGATTTATTATTTCCATTATTATAGCGATTTATTATTTCCATTATTATAGCGATTTATTATTACCATTATTATAGCGATTTATTATTACCATTATTATAGCGATTTATTATTACCATTATTATAGCGATTTATTATTACCATTATTATAGCGATTTATTATTTCCATTATTATAGCGATTTATTATTACCATTATTATAGCGATTTATTATTTCCATTATTATAGCGATTTATTATTACCATTATTATAGCGATTTATTATTTCCATTATTATAGCGATTTATTACCATTATTATAGCGATTTATTATTACCATTATTATAGCGATTTATTATTACCATTATTATAGCGATTTATTATTACCATTATTATAGCGATTTATTATTATGTCTCACTTAATGGTGTAGAGACATTTTGTTTTTGCCTTTGATTTATGTCTGTCTGCTCCATCTATCTGTCCGTCTGTCCGCTTTACATTTTCTGCTCTTCATCACCCCTTGTTGGATTTTCACCAAACATGTCAGGAAACATCAGTATGATATCTAGTTGTGCATAGTGTAACCCCGTTCTGGTTTACGGCCATTTTGGAATTTTTATTACACAAAGCATAAATGTTCGTATCTCATCTCCAAAACCCTGTGATGGATTTTCACCAAACTTAGAAGGAAGCATCGGTATAAAGTACAGTTGTGTTGATGGTTTTCCTGTAAATCGTAAACAATCAAATACCATGTCTCTCCAACAATAAATAACGAGTTGTTCATTAACATTTATTTTCTGTGCATTTTACAGAAACAACTCTACGTGTATACATATACATAATGTGGTGTAAACATGTTCATCAAAAAAGATAAATTAAGAACGATATAGAATCAATAACAGAACATTCTAACAAGCGACTTCAATCTAGCATTAAATCTAACACTCTGAAAGACGTACCAATCTAGCATTAAATCTAACACTCTGAAAGACATATTAGTCTAGCATTAAATCTAACACCCTGAAAGACCTATTAGTCTAGCATTAAATCTAACACTCTGAAAGACGTATCAATCTAGCATTAAATCTAACACCCTGAAAGATGTATCAATCTAGCATTAAATCTAACACTCTGAAAGACATATTAGTCTAGCATTAAATCTAACACCCTGAAAGACGTATCAATCTAGCATTAAATCTAACACTCTGAAAGACGTATCAATCTAGCATTAAATCTAACACCCTGAAAGATGTATCAATCTAGCATTAAATCTAACACTCTGAAAGACATATTAGTCTAGCATTAAATCTAACACCCTGAAAGACGTATCAATCTAGCATTAAATCTAACACTCTGAAAGACGTATCAATCTAGCATTAAATCTAACACCCTGAAAGATGTATCAATCTAGCATTAAATCTAACACTCTGAAAGACATATTAGTCTAGCATTAAATCTAACACCCTGAAAGACGTATCAATCTAGCATTAAATCTAACACTCTGAAAGACGTATCAATCTAGCATTAAATCTAACACTCTGAAAGACATATTAGTCTAACATTTCCGTGTAACAGTAGTGTACGAAATACATTTCAGCATAATCACTTCTGATTAGCGCAGTGGTTAGCGCACTCGCTTCTCACCAATGCAACCCGGGTTTGAACCTCGGACCGGGAAGTATGTGAGATGGTACGGTGGTCGCCAGATCGGACAGGTGGGTTATCTCCGGGTACTCCGGTTTCCTCCCACACGAATGACCACATATATATATATATACGCTTTCATCCGAGCCAACGAGAGTGATTAATATAAGTTGTTAAAACTTGCTTCGCAATCGTTATAAAATAAATAAAGCTTAAAAAATAACATCTTTCAACCTACGGACCTATCAGTCAAACAATCATCAACAGATGTTCCATCAGTTAAACAAGATGTCGCAGTAAGACGTTCCGATTCAACAAAAATAGACTCTAAAACACTTTGTACTCTGGAAGACTAGTACACCAAACTAAAACACTTTGTATTCTGGAAGACTAGTACACCGTAACTAAAACTGGCAGTTCTGAAATAGAGTTTCTTGTGTTTTTGTTTACTGGCATGGAAATTACTGTGTCACAATTTTAACGTGGCGGAAACTAACAATTCTGGCATGGGGAACTGCAATTTTGCCACCTATACAATTTATTTTAGCTCGATTGCTAAACAAGTTCTTACAACTTATACGAATCACTCTCGAGACCTCATTCCTGATGGAATCCATTGCCACGAGGGAGAGAGAAGAGGCAACGCAACTGCAATGTTCATGCGTGTGTCACCAGACGTGTCTTCGATATTCATCACATAAGTTAGGTATGCTTGTACAGGATTGCGAGTTTCATGTATTTGTTTTCAAGATACACCAGCTGCTATGGTCATACAGATATTAACCCATTGCATGCTAGCGGCACTATCACTAATCACTAGTGCAAACAACAGATCAGACAGTCTGACCAGGCTCTAAATCACTTTTGCAAACAACATAGAGCCAGATTAGACCGTCTGATCAGGCTCTAAAGCACTTTTGCAAACAGCATAGAGCCAGATTGACCTCTAATCCTGTAACATTGCTATAAACCTTCATGCATTATTGGATGTAACCACAGGGGTTCTGTATTATTTCTGTATTGGGATGTAGCCACAGGGGTTCTGTATTGGAATACAACCACAGGGGTTCTGTATTGGAATACAACCACAGGGGTTCTGTATTGGAATACAACCACAGGGATTCTGTATTGTTTCTGTATTGGGATGTAACCACAGGGGTTCTGTATTATTTCTGTATTGAGATGTAACCACAGGGGTTCTGTATTATTTCTGTATTGAGATGTAACCACAGGGGTTCTGTACCACAGGGGTTCTGTATTGGGATGTAACCACAGGGGTCTGTATTATTTCTGTATTGGGATGTAACCACAGGGTTCTGTATTGTTTCTGTATGGAATGTAACCACAGGGGTTCTGTATTGTTTCTGTGTTGGGATGTAACCACAGGGGTTCTGTAACCACAGGGGTTCTGTATTGGAATGTAACCACATGGGTTCTGTATTATTTCTGTATTGAGATGTAACCACAGGGGTTCTGTATTGTTTCTGTGTTGGGATGTAACCACAGGGGTTCTGTAACCACAGGGGTTCTGTATTGGAATGTAACCACATGGGTTCTGTATTATTTCTGTATTGAGATGTAACCACAGGGGTTCTGTATTGTTTCTGTGTTGGGATGTAACCACAGGGGTTCTGTAACCACAGGGGTTCTGTATTGGAATGTAACCACATGGGTTCTGTATTATTTCTGTATTGAGATGTAACCACAGGGGTTCTGTATTGTTTCTGTGTTGGGATGTAACCACAGGGGTTCTGTAACCACAGGGGTTCTGTATTGGAATGTAACCACATGGGTTCTGTATTATTTCTGTATTGAGATGTAACCACAGGGGTTCTGTATTGTTTCTGTGTTGGGATGTAACCACAGGGGTTCTGCATTATTTCTGTATTGAGATGTAACCACAGGGGTTTGAGCTCTCAACAATAGTCTGTAGGATAGCAAACACCATTGACAAGCAAGACAATACTGCTTGACCTAAGATTGAATTGAAATGTAGTTCTGGATATTTGCATGTACTATTTATGCAAATTAACGATGACATATATATATAATTATATACACCAATGTTATAATTCTGTTATTACTGGTTCACAAGTTATGCATTCTCTTGTTAATTGTCTTGGTCTGCCTACAGTGTGGCTCACATAAGAAACACGATTTCTATTTTTGATAATAAATCTCTACAGTTCTGTAGAGTAATTATACTATTATGCTTTTAAATTTATTTTAAATTGATGAAACTTCCATCTCTTGTGGTACAGACGGATTTGTAGTCCAGTGGCTAGCACATTGGACTGGTAATCCAGGGATCGCAGGTTCGATCCCCCGTATAACCCTAATAAAATTAACAGTCTTTCAGATGGGACTTTAAACCGAGATCTTGTGTCGGTGCTTTACACCGTGCACGTAAAAGAACCAGAGGAGACTCTGGAATGGGTCTCTGTCTGTATCATTGCACTATCCTCCAAAAATCTGAAATGACTAATCTCTTCAGGAGGCGTCGCTCATATGGGCAACCGGTAGCGACGATAAATAAACGTAAAATACACTCTCTGGTGATGTCAAATGCAGGCAAGGGTGTGGTCCAGTTGTCAACACGTTGGACTGCTAATCCAGGGATCGCAGGTGCAATCCTCTGTCTGACTCTAATAATATTAATCACATTTCATCATATAAACCGAGGTCTCATTTCACGGTGCTAAACACCATGCATGTAAAAGAACCAGAGAGACTTTTGGAATTGGAGCATCTTCTGTATCCTCAAATAACATAATATGTAATGGTGTAATATTCTTCTGGGAGCCATGCTCCGGGTAACCAGGGGCAACGATAAAAAATCTATCCAAAAATCCCAAATCTAGTAAAGCCACATTTAAACTCCTTAGAAATGGTTGCCATGCAAGCCGAAGCGGACATTCTTCAATGATTTATTATCCTGATGACCGTGTCCCCAAAATCAATAGGGTTCATCTACCGGACCAGAGTAATGTGTTTACAGAGATTGAGAATGGCAAGATCCAGTTGTGGACACAATGAGCAAGTACTACAGTAGTATGTTCATACAAGTCAGAAAGGATTCTCTCCCCTGATTGTACTATTAGATATTTTACCTATAATTTTAACCAAGAATACCACATGCTTGGATACTGGATTATAACAATTCACTTCTATCCAGGGCCGTTTTCCAATATTATATGATAAATTGAGAATCTATCTGGTTCAGTCGAGTGTAAATCTCAGAATCAACCATTCAAATTTCTTGAGCTCGAGTTTGTGATCTGATATTAGTTTTATAACCTCAGGCCCAGGGTCTATGCGATTGAGGAACAATAGCGCCACAAAGGCAGAAAAATTGCTTGTGATCTCAATATTCTGTCACGGAGAATAGCCCTATATTAACCCTTTCCTTCATAGAGATTTTGGTTAATAATAGGGATGGCAACGAATAGCGATTTCACTATCTATATTAACTTAATATACTATTATATCTCCATACAAATGATAGCCATTTAGCTATCATGCAGTGGATAAGCAGTGACCATATCTATCCCACCTCCATAGATATTACTGCGACTACATGAGATTCTGGCCTTTATTATGAACATTTGGTTTGGCTACTACATTGTCAATGTATGTCGTATTGGTAATGGCGTCAAGGTGCTTCTATGAGGGAAAGGGTTAACAAAGGAAAAAAGCCCTGCTATCATAACCTATCATTATATGTACCGTACTTACTCGCCTATAAGACGGATTTTCATCATCAAAGTATGGCCTCAAAGTGGCTTCCCATCTTATAAGCGAGTGATAAAAAATATTTTTTTAATTATTTTTTTCTAAATAAATTTTGTTGACTCAATAATTGATGACCTTATATTGAAATAAGTCAATTGATATTGATGACATGTTCAAAGGATGTATGAAAAGCATAGACTTTCATAGCTCTGCTTGTAAACTGAGCTTGTCAATAGCGTTTTTAGCATATTAAATTGATTGTGTTGCATCAGTTATTTATTTTTTCATGATTTGACATAATTTACAGTATTTAATTAATTAGACTGGTCTTCCGAGTGGTTTCCATTTTCTCAATCCGTCTTATACACGTGCCTATGCAAACTACCACCTTTTTATGACCAAAGTAGGGGAGTCGTCTTATAGGCGAGTATGTACGGTAAATGTGTCTACTAGCTGGAAGAAATAACACTCATGAGCAGAAAGCAAAATAATTTAAAAAGCATAAACATTTTTAAAATCACTGTTTATTAACAATTTATCGACATTGTATAACATATTACAAATATACATGAAATACACACACGCACACACACACTACAGATAGTAACATTATTAAATACATTTCGCAGATCTAGATGAACACTAAACAGCAGAAACAACAACATCAAGCATTTCAAACAGCATCACTAAGGGTGGGCGATATACAGCCTTGAAGAACACCTCTATTAAGAGACCATTCCTGCTTAGGCCGCTTTGTCCTTCCCTTTGGTGGTCTCGTAACCCATTTCATTCTGGATACCGTTCAAACAGTATTTGCATAGAACATAGAGCCAGATCAGCCGCAACGGAACATGCCGTCTGATCAGGCTCTATGCTGTTTGCTATTCAGATGATCTTGCTAAGACACTTGGCTATGTAGCAAACAACATAGATCCTGATCAGCACGCAGCGTCACACTGCGGCTGATCTGGATCTATGCTGTTTGCAAAAGCCTAAATGCATCCAGAATGAAATGGGTGCAGGTTTGACTACCACGGTATACCCGTTTATTGTGGTACAGTTCTCGGAAATATCGTATTATGATATTATTTTCAAATAACGGTATTTAAAGTCATAACTCCATACCTACAAAGAAACGATTACAATTTAAAAAATGGTTTATGGTAAATGTTTGACTATAATTTGCTATTTCGTAAAGTTTGTCAAACTTCACTTCCAGTTTTCATTCTGGTATCGTTTAAATTCTAGTTTACGGTACAGAAAGCCTGGGTAGCATCTCATCACTGTCTACATACAAAATTATTATACTCGGTCATTTTTAAACAAACTAAAAATATGTCAAAATTACATGTAGCTGATTTACCTTTTAATTCTACCCGTTCCATTATTTTGATTTACTTTAAATTTTACCCGTTGCATTAAAGTAATTTGTGCTTCTGACTGGCGTCCTTTTCCCCTCCATCGGAACATATATTGCAATATTAAAATGTGTGGCAACCCACCCCTAATTATCACTAGAGTGTATTACTAACGAACCACATCACATTCTCACAATGATTGCGTATCTAAATAAACATACTCATTCACGAAATGCAAACTAATTCGCACCTATTCCTAAAATAAGGAATTAACATCAACATTAGTTTTGACACACACTCGTAGCCAATGTTTCAGGGAAATGACTCGCCTATTTCAAGGTAATGATAATATTCCGACGTCTATATATTGATACTTGTCTGGTTTGCACGTAAAAATTTCATCTGGCTCGCACGTAAAAATTTCCATCCGGTATCAAGATGCAGACGGTGGATAGCATTACCTTGATAGAGGCGGTACATCCTGCTGAAATGTTGGATACAGGTCTATGTGAACATATACTGCTATAGAGTTATCTGTATTATACATGCTACAGTACGTCGGGCATGGGCTATAAGTACGCTTAAAGCCCGAATATGTGTTTACTTACAATGTGCTGCACACAGAGATATTCTTACAAGCGAATGATACGACTCGATTTCTTGTATTTCTATAATAATTTATTCAGACTTTATGTAAAATGGTTTTTTTATCTGCGAACTGGAATTTTAAAATACACAACATATTGGATTAACTACCTTTATGGATGGTTATTTACAAAATCATCAAAATCTTTGTAAAAGGTGGTTTACAGAAGTTTACATTAGGATGAATTGCACTTTAAGTTTACCATTTTTAAGAGAGTGAAAACACGTATAGGAACTTGATGTTTATTAACTTCGGACTTCATTATCTTTATGAAGTACACATGGATCTGTAGTCCAGTGGTAAAACGCTGGACTGGTAATCCAGGGATCACAGGTTCGATCCCCCATCTGACCCTAATAAAATGAACAGACTTTCAGATGGGACGTTAAACCGAGGCCTTGTGTCGGTGCTTTACACCATGCACGTAAAAGAACCAGAGGAGACTCTGGAATGGGTCTTTGTCTGTATCATTGCACTATCCTCCAAACTCTAAAATGACTAATCTCTTCAGGAGGCGTCGCTCATATGGGCAATCGGTAGCGACGATAAATAAACGTAAAACACACTGTTTATGAAGTCCGAAAGATTGCAATCTTCATGTGACATGTTTTAGTTCTATTGATCTGTTATTAAAGTGCATATATTTGCATAGGTTGTAATACTATATGATGGCATGTCACTGCACTACCACATATCGAGAATATTGTAAACTTGGCATTTCTTGCTTCAAAATCATAAAGTTCCGATTAAAACGATATAGAAATTTATTGACATTTTATACGTTTGTCACAAACATTGTCCAATGTCGTCGATCAATAGTTGCATACATTATATTAAGCAGCGATGTTTATGGTGGGGTGATTACCCTTCAATCATTCCATGATACAAAAACAGATATATTTATACGGAATTCTCTCGAACAATTACGCTATTTCTCGGTCGAAATATTCCTCGCAACAACAGGACAGATATGTCCTGATCCGTAACTAGTATAATAAATAATCAATATTTACATCGCTATTGCATTTCCTTCGATGAACGAATGTGCCCTGATTGCATACAATTTCGTATGAAGGTTTCCCATACCTTTGGCCTCCACACACTTTAATTACACCCAATGTAGTTCATACCCCGATGGAAACTATTAACCCGCGATTCATTCCGTAAATTAAACACGTTGCATTGTAAGATTATTATCTCGCCTATTGATTATGAATCACAATGGGGACTAACTTGAAGACGGAGGTTATACACGGAGCTGAACCAATCGGAGTTTGAGAAAAGTTTTATAACCTCGAGGCCTGGCTTACTGCAAATACTTTATACCGTTATATTTAGTATGGGCAACATTGCCAACATATATTTAGTATGGGCAACACTGCCAACATACATTTGGTATGGGCAACACTGCCAACATACATTTGGTATGGGCAACACTGCCAACATACATTTAGTATGGGCAACGCTGCCAACATACATTTAGTATGGGCAACACTGCCAACATATATTTAGTATGGGCAACACTGCCAACATACATTTAGCATGGGCAACACTGCCAACATACATTTAGTATGGGCAACACTGCCAACATATATTTAGTATGGGCAACACTGCCAACATACATTTAGCATGGGCAACACTGCCAACATATATTTAGTATGGGCAACACTGCCAACATATATTTAGTATGGGCAACACTGCCAACATATATTTAGTATGGGCAACACTGCCAACATACATTTAGCATGGGCAACACTGCCAACATATATTTAGTATGGGCAACACTGCCAACATATATTTAGTATGGGCAACACTGCCAACATATATTTAGTATGGGCAACACTGCCAACATACATTTAGATGGGCAACACTGCCAACATATTTTGTATGGGCAACACTGCCAACATATTTTGTTGGGTGTTTTTGTTGGGTGTTTTGTTGGGTGTCATTTAGTATGGGCAACACTGCCAACATACATTTAGCATGGGCAACACTGCCAACATACATTTAGCATGGGCAACACTGCCAACATACATTTAGTATGGGCAACACTGCCAACATACATTTAGTATGGGCAACACTGCCAACATACATTTAGTATGGGCAACACTGCCAACATATATTTAGTATGGGCAACACTGCCAACATACATTTAGTATGGGCAACACTGCCAACATACATTTAGCATGGGCAACACTGCCAACATACATTTAGTATGGGCAACACTGCCAACATACATTTCGTATGGGCAACACTGCCAACATACATTTAGTATGGGCAACACTGCCAATACAAGTTTGTTTTGGAGCATATAAAGTTGCACCAACAGTGTAAGCCATTAGGCACGGACGGGCACTCCACCAAACTTTCACAAGCCACACCTTCACAATTGGTAGAAGCTAGAGCTATACAATGGAGAAAATTGCTGAGGTGTCCTTTATGTAGATAAAAGTATATATAAACGCAAATGAAACGCAAACCTCATATGTGTGAATGTTGAATTTCATTGAATAATAATCAATGTTGAAATTCATTGAATATTAATCAATGTTGAGCCCGCCTCCATGGACGAGTGGTTACGGTCGCTGACTTGTATACCACTGTAACCCATCATCACTGATGGTCACGGGTTCGAGCCCCGCTCAGACCGTGTCTCATTTATATGAAAAAGTTGGCAGTTTCTTACGGAGGTTGGTTAACCGCTGGAGCCTGCCCAGGAAAGGTGTTGTTAGGTAAACTGCCCACCAGCGATATAGCCCAAAATGGTGCTGATGCAGGCGTAAAACTCGAAATATAACATAATCAATGTTGAAATTCATTGAATAATAATCAATGTTGAAATTCATTGAATATTAATCAGTGTTGAATTTCATTGACACATCGGGTGGGTGGGATTTGAACTTAAAATTGTATGAGGCAAGTGATTTAAACTCTGTGGGTGGGGCTGGTTTGGGCCCCTTTCAATCTATAACAGTAACAACATTGAATACAAAGACTAATTATCACTAATTCTTTGGTTACCAAGGTAACTAACACAGGGAGCTGAACATGGTTAAGCAACACTAACAATATTTTCCTAAATCAAACATATTTGGCAAACATCACAACAATTTGGAAATTCTCCGAGTGTTTCTGCATAAGCTATATATAGAAAAAATTTGGAAATTCTCCGAGTGTTTCTGCGTAAGCTATATATATATATAGAAAATAATTTGAAGTTCTCCGAGTGTTTCTGCGTAAGCTATATATATAGAAAATAATTTGAAGTTCTCCGAGTGTTTCTATGTAAGCTATATATATATATATAAACAAGTTGGAAGTTCTCCGAGTGTTTCTGCGTGAGCTATATATATATAAACAAGTTGGAAGTTCTCCGAGTGTTTCTGTGTAAGCTATATATATATATATATAAACAAGTTGGAAGTTCTCCGAGTGTTTCTGCGTGAGCTATATATATATATATATAAACAAGTTGGAAGTTCTCCGAGTGTTTCTGCGTAAGCTATATATATATATAAACAAGTTGGAAGTTTTCCGAGTGTTTCTGCGTGAGCTATATATAGAAATGTCATATCGTGTGTAAGCTACATTGTTTTACATAACCTGAAACATATTCTATAAAAAATCGAAGAGGAATGTATCAAATACATTTATTTCGGCATTGCATCGTAGGTCGTTGCAACAATTTAAAATCACACATTATTCTGTATATGTTGGAAAAGAATCGAGGATTTCCGCACAAAAATATCACGATCATTTCAATTGCACAATAAATTAGCATGTTTAATGTCCAACTTGAGCACCAACATCATTCTACTATATAAAGCATAATAAATGCAGAAGATATGTTTTAAAACAGTACAATCTAATTGTACAGAAATTAGGTTAAAAATATCTTATATTTGTCATAAACTAAATACCATCTAAAATAAGAACATTAATTCTTAACCTGCCAATCACGACTAAAGTCGCTTTTGCAAACTGTGCCGCCTGATCTGGCTTTATGCTGTTTGCTATTCAAATAGTGGAACTAAATCACTGGTCAGGATCTATGTTGTTTGCTATTCGAATAGTAGAACTAAATCACTGATCAGGATCTATGGTGTTTGCTATTCGAATAGTGGAACTAAATCACTGATCAGGATCTATGTTGTTTGCTATTCGAATAGTGGAACTAAATCACTGATCAGGATCTATGTTGTTTGCTATTCGAATAGTAGAACTAAATCACTGATCAGGATCTATGTTGTTTGCTATTCGAATAGTGGAACTAAATCACTGATCAGGATCTATGTTGTTTGCTATTCGAATAGTGGAACTAAATCACTGATCAGGATCTATGTTGTTTGCTATTCAAATAGTTGAACTAAATCACTGATCAGGATCTATATTGTTTGCTATTCGAATAGTGGAACTAAATCACTGATCAGGATCTATGTTGTTTGCACATTCTGTCCAATTTAGTAGGTTACGGTTATCCGAACGATGTTTTAAATTTCGTATTTTTTTTATCCAGTAAGCTAAATAAATAATCGTGCAGAGACAAACATTGCTGAGGTCTAACTGCTGAATATAACAATAGAGGTATTTACCAATAATATAACAACATACACTGCCTTTCATAAATACTGCCGTTTATATAAATTCTTGCAATATTAGTTTAATTGCTCTCGAGACCTCATTCCTGATGGAATCCATCGCAATAAGGGAGAGATAGAAGATGAACTGTGGAATTTAAGTGCTTTGCCTAAGGGCACAATCACAACGGCTATGTAGCAGTTGGGCGCAAACTCCGGGCCTTTCACATCTGAAGCATGCGGTAACTAACAATTGAACTGGATTTTCGTATATTATCACGACATCCACAAATACTGCCATACAGTTTGTTCCTTTTTGTTTATTTTCAGAATGGAACTGTACTTCTGTAGTGCAACTGTACTTCTGTAGTGCAACTGTACTTCTGTAGGGCAACTGTACTTCTGTAGGGCAAATGTACTTCTGTAGGGCAGTGTACCTAACCAGCTGATCTGACATTATCGTGAATGTGCCATGCTTTAATGAAAAAATGTGCACGAGATTCAGTCGAAGAAACGGGGGGGGGGGGGTTTCAACAAATAAAATTACCCCACTGATTACATTCAACCCTCAAAACAAAAATACCGCCAAGCAAAATCTTCTATGGTGTTAACAAAACCCCAATCCAGGCAATAAATACAGCAAGAATTGTTGGTGTATGGTCTACTGTATAGTGGATATACTTCCTGGTTGCTTTAAACAGAAATCCACAAAATGAAACCACTCTACAGTAGTGATATACTTTGTAGCTCGTGTTTCTTGTCTCGTCTAGAGAACACAATGTTCCATTATCATTTCACTTTGTTAAGAAACGGAGAGATCGTTTAAACCGTTTGCGAGGGCGTTCTGTTCTTTCTGCAGTCTCACTCGGTCTGCTACGGCAGCAACTAGGGCGGCTCCCTTTCCACTTCCGTCGTGGGACAACATCAGTCTGAACTGAAGACAAAAATAGAACCAAACATTAATTTTTATAATAAAAGTTTCAAATCCTTTACATAGATAAATTAATTTTAGTTTGATTGCGAAAGAAGTTCTTACAACATTATATTAATCACTCTCAAGATGGAAGCCATCGTTATGAGGGCGAGAGAAGAGGCAGTGTGATATTTAAGTGCATTGTTACAGCAGGCGTTACAGTTTCCTATGCTTTATTTTGACTTCAAACGGGAATAAGGTCATTAATAATTTTTGACAAAATAGATCCATTTAAGAAATCCATTTAAATAACTGAAAGTTTTGTTCAATAGATACTAGTGTTTTGTTCAATAGATACTAGTGTTTTGTTCAATAGATACTAGTGTTTTGTTCAATAGATACTAGTGTTTTGTTCAATAGATACTAGTGTTTTGTTCAATAGATACTAGTGTTTTGTTCAATAGATACTAGTGTTTTGTTCAATAGATACTAGTGTTTTGTTCAATAGATACTAGTGTTTTGTTCAATAGATACTAGTGTTTTGTTCAATAGATACTAGTGTTTTGTTCAATAGATACTAGTGTTTTGTTCAATAGATAGTGTTTTGTTCAATAGATACTAGTGTTTTGTTCAATAGATACTAGTGTTTTGTTCAATAGATACTAGTGTTTGTTCAATAGATACTAGTGTTTTGTTCAATAGATACTAGTGTTTTGTTCAATAGATATTGTTTTGTTCAATAGATACTAGTGTTTTGTTCAATAGATACTAGTGTTTTGTTCAATAGATAGTGTTTTGTTCAATAGATACTAGTGTTTTGTTCAATAGATACTAGTGTTTTGTTCAATAGATACTAGTGTTTTGTTCAATAGATAGTGTTTTGTTCAATAGATACTAGTGTTTTGTTCAATAGATACTAGTGTTTTGTTCAATAGATACTAGTGTTTTGTTCAATAGATACTAGTGTTTTGTTCAATAGATACTAGTGTTTTGTTCAATAGTTAGTGTTTTGTTCAATAGATACTAGTGTTTTGTTCAATAGATACTAGTGTTTTGTTCAATAGATACTAGTGTTTTGTTCAATAGATACTAGTGTTTTGTTCAATAGATACTAGTGTTTTGTTCAATAGATACTAGTGTTTTGTTCAATAGATACTAGTGTTTTGTTCAATAGATACTAGTGTTTTGTTCAATAGATACTAGTGTTTTGTTCAATAGATACTAGTGTTTTGTTCAATAGATACTAGTGTTTTGTTCAATAGATACTAGTGTTTTGTTCAATAGATACTAGTGTTTTGTTCAATAGATACTAGTGTTTTGTTCAATAGATACTAGTGTTTTGTTCAATAGATACTAGTGTTTTGTTCAATAGATAGTGTTTTGTTCAATAGATACTAGTGTTTTGTTCAATAGATACTAGTGTTTTGTTCAATAGATACTAGTGTTTTGTTCAATAGATACTAGTGTTTTGTTCAATAGATACTAGTGTTTTGTTCAATAGATATTGTTTTGTTCAATAGATACTAGTGTTTTGTTCAATAGATACTAGTGTTTTGTTCAATAGATAGTGTTTTGTTCAATAGATACTAGTGTTTTGTTCAATAGATACTAGTGTTTTGTTCAATAGATACTAGTGTTTTGTTCAATAGATAGTGTTTTGTTCAATAGATAGTGTTTTGTTCAATAGATAGTGTTTTGTTCAATAGATACTAGTGTTTTGTTCAATAGATACTAGTGTTTTGTTCAATAGATACTAGTGTTTTGTTCAATAGATAGTGTTTTGTTCAATAGATACTAGTGTTTTGTTCAATAGATAGTGTTTTGTTCAATAGATACTAGTGTTTTGTTCAATAGATACTAGTGTTTTGTTCAATAGATACTAGTGTTTTGTTCAATAGATA
>CM026393.1:67762292-67887249 GCA_014843695.1 Archivesica marissinica
AAATTCAGCTAACCTGTTCAGACAACAACAAAAAAAACAACATACAAAATACAAATGTAAACTAATCTTATATACAAAAGTAAACGTTTAAGTGCATCTTAGACACATTTACAGCAAAGTTAGTAAGTTAAGTCTTTATAATATGTCAACACAAAATGTTTCTACGGACATTATTTATCAAATTGGAGCTGGACATTATTTATCAAATTGGAGCTAACTCCGAACAATTATCATCTGTCTTAGGAATGCACGTCAGATAAAACTATCAAAACTTATGCTATGAAACAACGTAATAATAAAACTTTTAATCAGTGCAACACACAAAATGCATGTTTCTACAGACATTATTTATCAAATTGGAGCTAACTCCCAACAATTATCATACTAATGTCTGTCGTAGGAATGCACGAGAGATAAAACTAAAACTTATGCTATGAAACAACGTAATAATAAAACTTTTAATCAATGCAACACACAAAATGCATGTTTCTACAGACATTATTTATCAAATTGTAGCTAACTCCGAACAATTATCATAGGAATGTCTGTCGTGGAAATGCACCCGAGATAAAACTAATGTTATGTGTAATGTCTTTATGATATGTTAATACAAAATGTATGTTTCTGCAGACATTATATATCAAATTGGAGCTAGTTAACCCGCTGTTCCGAACAATTATCATATATATGTAAACAATATAAAACTAGTTAAAGGTGTAATTTACTACCATATTTTGATAAAGCTATTGGGTAGCAATTATGCCATGAAACAGTGTAATAATAAAACTTTTAACCAATGCAGCAGTACAATTTTAAACACTATATCAATACAACTGTATAACTGATATTATTTAAACCTTAATTTGTATTACAGGAAAGAGAAGACATAGATGAAAGCTGCCACAACCTCATGAAGTGAAATGTGTGTAACTGACATTAAATAAAAATGTGTTGCGTTTTATTAGTGATGAAATAAAAAATAAAAATGTGTTGCGTGTTATGAGTGAAACAGTTATATTATAATGTCAATGATATTCTAATCTTATTGGTGCCCTCCTCTCTCTCCTGGGATATCTTCTGTTGTATTGAACTTGATCTGCTGCGTGTACTTGATCTGCAGCATGTCTATGTCTTCGTATTAATCTAGTAAATATAATATTGTACTGATGATGTATATTCATAATGGTGAACTCATATATTTTTTGAATGAGATGAATAAGATGTTGCGCTAATAGCTTGATGATGATGATAATGATGAGTCTAACAATCTCTGTGATGTCTGAAACGAAATGATAATGAAATGAAAGACATAAAATTTTTTTCTATTATCTCTCTTAATAGATAAAGTATAAGTTAGCATAAAAGTATATTGATCCTGTTGGTTGGAATCCTCTGATTTTATATCGTTATACCCTAACCATATGTTGTGTAATGTTAAGTCTAATTTTATCAAATTCATGTTGAATAATTGCTGACAACTTTATCCAATAAAATATCTATTGCATATGCTGTAAGATAACGTTTTAGATTTGTTAATTTTAAGATGTTAATATCCTAGATGTAAATGAATAACATATGACAATCAATAGCATATGACATAAAGGAAACAACCATAAAGACAGAGGAAATCAATTAATAGGATCAATCTACTTTTAGGAGTATTCTACAATTAATCGTATTTAAGTGGTGATGTTCTAGAGCATCTGCTTCTAGGTTCAATAGTCAGTTCTATTTCGGAGCTGTCCTCTGAAATACTGTGTGTAGATAGATGAGAGAGATGTTAGTGTGTTACTGCCATTTCAATGTCCAATGGGCTTTTTCTCCTTCTTCTTTGTTTATAAATACAGAGGATAATTAAAATGGCGATGATGACCAATGCTACAATATTGATGATGATGGATGATATCAAGTCATGATCTAAACAAAAAAAAACAAAAATAAAATACAATAAATGATCTTATTGTATATAATAGGTTGTTGGCTAAAGGGGAGTTGGCTATACAAACTATACTAAAGTTGACTAACTTGTTCATATATTGCTCCTGATGTATCATCGTAACTACATGCAGACTCTATATTTGAATTTAAGTATGTGTCTACTGATGAACCACCTAATGAGTTGGCTTCACAGTTTACAACACCATCTATGAATGAAGTTTCAGATACTCTTTCAATTGGTTCTAGCTGTAAACTGGGGCAATATTCATTTCTCGTTTTTAAACAATATTTATAGACTAATAGTAAAATTACAAATATAGCTATAATTAATAGTGAGCTCAACATAGCAATAATAATCTTGTAAACACTATTTATATCATGGGAAGTATCAGACGAAGCAGCTTGTCTAGTGTATAAGGTGAACTTTTGTGTTATGGAAGTATTGCTATACATACTAAGGGAACTAGGTGCAGTGCTATCTGGTAAGGTTTCTTGTGTGGGTTCTTCACTCTTGACGGTGTTAGATTTTGCTGTAGTTGTTGTTGCCATAGTGGGTGCAGGCCTCATAGGTGTTGATGTCATGGGTGTTGATGTCGTGGGTGTTGATGTCGTGGGTGTTGATGCTGTGGGTGTCCGTGTCGTGGGTGTCGATGTCGTAGCTGTGGGTGTTCGTGTCGTGGGTGTCCGTGTCGTGGGTATCGATGTCGTACCATCTTCGGGCATCTTCTGAAAATAAATAAAGAAAATCATTTTCATACTCTAATATGATTTATACAACTTTATTTTAATTGATTGTGAAACAAGTTCTTACAATTTATATTAATCATTCTCGACGTTTAATTTCTGATATAATCCATCACCATTTCTGACAGAATCCATCATCGCAAGAGAGATAACAGATACTGTGGAATTTAAACATCTTGCTTAAGAGCACAATCCTAACGGCTACAACTGGATGCAAACTCCAAACCTTTCATTGGATGCAAACCTTTCCTTGGATGTGAACTCCAATCCATTTCTCTATAAGACAGTAAGAGCGCAATCCTCCATGCTACAACTAGATGCAAATTCCAAACCATTCAAGTACAGCGTTTACTTTGAGGGTAAATACATCAGACGGTTACAGGTTCGAATCTCTGCTAGGATTTGATTACTTTATTTACATTGCTTCATTTCATAAAATCATCTTCTGTTATGCTAAATTATGCTTTCATAGTGACTACATAGACAAATGCAACACAAGATCTGATTGCCATCCAATTGTAGCAGTTTTTTTTTTTTTGGTTTCATCGTCCTAATTTAAGGGTAAAAAACAAAACAAAACTTACATTGCAGCAGACAGCTAATGGTATGTTTCCAATCACTACGTTGATACATCCATCCATGCCAGTTATCAAATGGCACACATCTTGGCTTAATTCTGTGTCAAAATAAACATGAAAAACTTCCAACATCTTCATGTTCGTTGTGTCTAACACACTGTCCGTAAATCTGTCAAAACTTAGACGTTTGACGTTATTTTCCCGAACAAATCCATACAATCCCGGCTGTACGAACTTTGCCTCGCACACTAGTGCGTCGGAGCACTGCTGATCTAAAGAAATCCTGATAGCATGTCTACATATGACATGACATATAACTACCAATTGCAGATACAGAAACATCATTTTGTTGTTTATTTAAGCTGACCAGTGTTATTTACGCAGTATATTTACTATAGGTTAAAAGGTTAACTTAGACTGATTTACAAATGAGACAAATTTAATCAACGAAAACATTCTTAAACACAGACAAGGAGTTTTCGGGTTATAGTCCACTAAATTATACTTCTTCTATCGATACTGCTCTCGTTCACCTGTGAACATCATGGTAGGTGGTGGCAAATTAAAATTATAGTAAGCGTTTCCAAGTCAGAATTTCTCATTCCTTTACTGTAAATGGAGGGTTGCCTGAAACGTGTCTAACTGTCTTTTAACGAAATAATACGCCTCCCTTTTATCAATACATATTCCTGCCTCCCTAATATCGTTGAATGCACCGGTGTATAACAGTAAATGAATGTGGTCGTGATTAAACAACTGAGTGACGTATTGTCTCATAATATTCAATGCATTCAAACGATAAAACCAATGGTTCCAGTTTCGTTTAGCTTTCCTAGAATCTCTTTGACTTAACTGCTAGGAAACAAATACTCCTGGTTGCGCTGTTGCAATGGAACTATACCATTCCTGTAACAAGTTGAATGATTGAACTGGTTTCTTTGATGGAAAAGCTTTCCTACAAAATGGACATTTATCAATTTGGTTTACACATTCTTTGCACACTAAGGATCTACACTCACACAGATTTATGAAATAAACTTCTTTCTCATCCAAGCAAACCCCGCACAATTCTAACCAGATTTCGCGAAACATTATATATTTTGTATACAGAGTTATTATTATTATTATTATTATCAATTATAGTCTTAGGTTTTACGTTTTCAAAAATAACTAATCACTAAATATAATATGATGAAACACACACACACACACACACACACACACACACACACACACACACACACACACACACACACACACACACACACACACACACACACACACACACACACACACACACACACACACACACACACACACACACACACACACACACACACACACACACACACACACACACACACACACACACACACACACACACACACACACACACACACACACACACACACACACACACACACACACACACACACACACACACACACACACACACACACACACACACACACACACACACACACACACACACACACACACACACACACACACACACACACACACACACACACACACACACACACACACACACACACACACACACACACACACACACACACACACACACACACACACACACCACACACACACACACACACACACACACACACACACACACACACACACACACACACACACACACACACACACACACACACACACACACACACACACACACACACACACACACACACACACACACACACACACACACACACACACACACACACACACACACACACACACACACACACACACACACACACACACACACACACACACACACACACACACACACACACACACACACACACACACACACACACACACACACACACACACACACACACACACACACACACACACACACACACACACACACACACACACACACACACACACACACACACACACACACACACACACACACACACACACACACACACACACACACACACACACACACACACACACACACACACACACACACACACACACACACACACACACACACACACACACACACACACACACACACACACACACACACACACACACACACACACACACACACACACACACACACACACACACACACACACACACACACACACACACACACACACACACACACACACACACACACACACACACACACACACACACACACACACACACACACACACACACACACACACACACACACACACACACACACACACACACACACACACACACACACACACACACACACACACACACACACACACACACACACACACACACACACACACACACACACACACACACACACACACACACACACACACACACACACACACACACACACACACACACACACACACACACACACACACACACACACACACACACACACACACACACACACACACACACACACACACACACACACACACACACACACACACACACACACACACACACACACACACACACACACACACACACACACACACACACACACACACACACACACACACACCACACACACACACACACACACACACACACATCATTCGGCTACAATAAAAGTATTACTGCTAAGAAAAACGGACAGTACTTAAATGTATATGTGAATGATAATGTTTTTGAAGACAAACAACTTGTAAGAGAAAAATCCAAAGCAATATGGTTAAAATGGAGTGAAACGGCACGGTTGAGGGATCCAATCAACTCTATGGAGGAGCAACTGTTGAATGCTAAGGTAATTTTACTTATCCTGTTTTTTTAAAATGCTACTACTTTATATATATGTTTTAATATTACAATGTTAGTTATCCACTTACTTTACAAATAGCTACAGTCTCTCTCTCTATTATTTTGCTGGAAATTTCTGCCGAAACTCCAGAGAGTTCGAAGCAAACATCGGGATAAAGCAGTCAAGCATCTATCTCTAACGAAAAACGTTATAAACCGTATTAAACATATTGGTTGTTATGAAAAACGAAATATATCTACCCAAATATGAATGCGTGTATTATGTGCGAGTGTGAAAACACGCAATTAGTGCGACAACATGATTACATTTCCGAAGCTCTGAAATCTGTAAAATTGTTTAGATGTCTTTCCTGTAGAAAATACTTTATCACGATATACTCTTACATTGAATTATTGAATAACCAGGATATGTTAGATTGTGTTTATTTTATGTATCCTATCAACAGAACTCAATGACTTATATGGTTTAGAATTCTAACTGCGGAATAACGTTTTACATATAACTTTAAAGGACAATTTGACATGTGTAACGTTTTTGAAACTGGTGGTGGATGTCCTACTACACAGAAAGAGTTGTTTAAAGAATATATACTGCGCAACGTGTAAGAAATGGATGACGGAATTTAATGTTTCGTGTCATATATCAAGTAAGTTGCACATGAAGAAACTTGATTGGAAAAAACGTGTACAGAAACAAACTTTATCATTTAGCACTCAGAAATCATCGACTTGCTCTGCACAATCTAGTGGAGACTTCAAAAACAAAACTCCAGAAAAACAACAAGACTACGAACATTTTCAACTACAGGGCGATACAATAAAAAAGTGCCGGCATACTCATGAGAACATCATTTTGGAGGGCTGTAGCGACTTTGAAACAAGTCAATCACCTTTAAAAGATGATGTTAAAAAGCAACCTTTTGGTGATGTTGAACCTATAAATACAACGTTTGAAGAAATTCCGCAAAACCAACTTGGTGTTATAGGAATTGAAGATTGTTGGGACTTTGAAGTCGCATTGTTAGGTGGTGAAAGCGACATTAGTGCCAATGGAGAAAGCGTGAACACGTTACAACCGATTTCGACGGGAATGGCGCAGAATGAGCTGATTACATCTGCAGAATTTCCCATTGAAGTGCTCAGTGGCTGATTTTCAGAACCAATATGTTCTGGTTTTCATAACAACCAGATTGCATATTATAGATGTCACGTGTGCAATTCAGCCACCTCTAGCGACTACGTTAGTTGGTAGTTGTTTCATTTGTTGCTTCAGATAGTTACTCAACGGATTGGAATAAAATGGAGTTGAATACTGTGTCGTTACTACAATCTTATTTTGATTTTTTTTATGCTAAAGAATTGAGTGGCAAAATGTACACCGTGTTTAGAAAGAAGTGCTTAGCTTGTCAAGACTCTCGATTATCTCAGTGGGAACACACTTGCTTAACACTGTCTGATGAACAGCAACTAGAGCTTTATTTCGAAGACGTTCTTCGTGAAGTGCGAGAATTGGATATTTTAGTGAAGTGGGAGCAGACAGCATCTGTTCTTGACGTATCTGCTGAAGTGATTGAACTGTTCAAACGGAAAATATTTTGCAAAGATTGGCGTGACGCTGATATGAAAACCTTCAAATGGCGAACTAAAATGATAAAAATGATGCTTCAAATACAACAGTTAGAAAGAAGTTTTAAATAACTTTAGAGCGATATCTCATATTTTGTAGTTATATCATAGTTTTACTTGTTTAATATAATATATATATTCAAGTCCTCGCGTATTGTTAATAAGCAGAGTTGGTGGCGGTATATAAAATAAAGTAGTATGCAGAATACAGTTTGTTTTGTTGTTGTTGTTTTTTATCCCCATTATATAGTCGTGATGTGTAGAGATAACAAGAAGTATAAATAAGTGCACTGTTTCTAAATTCAATTTTGATACATCTCTTTGAAACATGGAGAGTGTGGTTAAGCTGGAAGTGAATTCTACTGCTCAAGTAATAGGTTAGTTTTTACTTCTTACAGAAAATTCATAAAACTATATAATGATGCTTGATCAATACTCTCTTCCATTAAGATATGTATTAAAACTGGATTTCAAGAAATATGACTCAACACATCCTCTTTTATGTTTTAGGTCCCAGCAATGTTGGAAAGAGTAGCTTTGTGTTTAAGCTATTAAAACAGGCTGACGGAGCCTTCACTAAACACATAAAAGCAATTTATTATTGCTATGGCGTAGACCAACCTCTGTTCATGGAAATGAAAAAGACTATTCCACACATTACCTTTTTCGAGGGTCTCCCAACCAGACTGGAGCTGGAAACTTGGCATATGAATGAACCGAAAGAGAAGCTTTTGGTGATCGACGATATGATGAGTGAAAGCGCTAAAAGTAAAGACGTGGTTGACATTTATTGCAAATATGCTCATCATTTAAAGTTCTTCTGCATTCTCATTTGTCAAAATGCGTTTTGTCCTGGACGAGAATTCCGTACTATAAGTCTAAATACTCACTACTTCTTTTTATTTAAAAACAACAGAGATGAACTACAAATACAGAATCTGGGTAGACAAATCTTTCCTACGTATAAACTTAGAACAGACATATTACCCGATCAGTTAATGATAGTTTACCAACCAGAAAAGTAGCATGAATCAGTTTATTAAAAAGGAAGCGGGTTTCTTATTGTTTTTTCTTCACGCTTCTAATAAACAGAAGAAGGTGTTATTACAAGCGATAGAAAAAGCACAGTTAAGGGCTATTGTGCAGATTGTGTATAATGTATTGATGGGCTATCGTTCTCTATTGACAAAGGACAAAAAAAGCAGTTAGCTAAACGAAAAACTATTATCCGTCAGTTTGTCAGCAAGGGAATTTCATTAAAAAGGAGAAAAGAGCTGCTTTTAAAACATTTCAAATACATTTTACCTTTTATTGAGGTCATCAAAAGCGAACTACTGAAAAATGGCGGCTGAACTAGTATTGATTCCTAAGATCAAGTACGAACATTTACTCAAACGTGTAGAAGAGTACAATCAGTTAGAGCGTGGGAAGGAGGAGCAAACGGGTGGACCGCTAGAGAATAGTGAGGTAACCTCACCGATCCACAGTTATAAATCGGATACAAATATGTCTACTGGAAACGAAAGGAACAGCGTCGGCGATGAGGAAACGAAACAAAGTATAGAAGACACCCAAATAACAAAATTGTATGTAGATAAACCACTTTCAAAGATGCCTTTCAGTAGGATCGCGCTAACAGCTAACATCACCAGACAACAAAAAGAAGATGGGTGTAAAAACTAATTTCAACAAAGGGTTGTTTAACAACGATAAGAAAAGAAGAGATAAGACAAAGAGCGGGAAAACGAATTCCAACAGAAAACAACAGAATCAATACCAAGACCACAAAAAGAGCGCCACAATGCAATGGGTTAACTACATGATATAGACGAGGTAATATCTAGTTTGATATATTTGTCTTATCTATGATACTTTTAAATGATAAATTAGTTCCTTGGATAGTCTATTTAAATGTGTCAAACGTAATAAAGTATCTCAACACTGACAAGTATTGTATTACACCTTTTATTATACTTTAAAAAGTATAATGTGACTTGAGATAATATATCATCTAATTAATTATTCAAAAATGACACGTATACTTCCATTATCGTTTGAAAACATCCTTTCAAAGGATGAAGAAAATATGATAATATATAATTATGAATACATGAATACGTGAATAATCTAGTTAGAAAAAATAGTATATAACAGCCTTTGCTTAATATTAGTACACACAATTCTCCTGATGATAGTAAGTGTTTAAACACTTGGATGGTTTACCTTTATCTCTACGGATTAGTTTTAATAATATAATGATGGAGGAAAATAATGCAAACCATCAATCTGGAGAATGTGATGATGGAGATTTACCTAACTCAGGAAATAAAAGTAAAGTGGAAAAAAATCTGAAATGTGTGATATGTTCGAGACAATATAAATCTAAACAAACATTGAAGCAGCATATGCAGAGTCATGGGAAGAAACGAAAGTGCAGTTACTGCGATAAATCATATATGCGTTTGGTAGACATGCGCATCCATGAGAAAAATGTCCATGAAAGAGTGAAGGAAAAGAAACAAAAACCGAATTTGTTCACTTGCTATACTTGTAAACAAACCTTTGCAAGGAAGTATCATCTTACTAGACATAATGCTCGCAGACATCCAGACTCTACTAACCGACTATCAAGAGCTCAGTTTTCGTGTAGGCATTGCGATTGTGTGTTTCAAGAATATAGCAACTTGTTTGATCATGTGAATGAAAATCACGCTTTGAATCAACGAGGAGGTCTAGTTGTAGCACCGTCACCTACCTCAGACGTAGACGAATCATTCCAACACCGAGGTGTACAGCAAGTCAGTAATGATAAGGAGGATGCTGAAGACGTTGTTAATGATGCACATCAAAGCAATGAACATCTTGAACACTCCAGAGATGAATCGGCATTGAGAAATGGAGTACGTAATAGATATGTATATCCCGAATCAAACGAAAGATATGACGTGTTGACATTTTTTGGAAGCATCAGAGAAGATGTAATAGCATTTCTGCAACAGCGCGTGAACATTTTAAGAGGTATTAAGTGGAGTTTATGCTTACAAGTAGAGATGCAACGCGGTGATGGAGAAGATGCTGCAATAGCAAAGCCACATTTCAGAAGTCGGACTTATATCACATTATCGACTGATGATTTAAATGAACACGACTTAAATGAAGCAATGCAGAAAATGACAGCAAGTCTTGAAAGATTCATGCGAGAAGGTTCGGGGTGGTACGTTAAAGAGGTATTGCATTTGGAAATTAGTACTGTGACGTATAAACCCGTGGGTGGTTCCTCATACATTCCTTTGCCGAAGACACTTAGGCTAAGTCACAGCTTGTTAAATATACAGAATCTGGATGATAGGTGCTTCCTATACTGCTTATTAGCGTCTTTACATCGGACTGACTATCAGCCTCAACATGCAGAACATTACTGTCAATATGAGCATGAGGTCAACATGTCGGGTATCACCTATCCCGTTTCCTTATCACAAATTCGGAAGGTGGAAAATCAAAATGAAAATATTTCAATCAATGTCTTTACTTATGTCGACGAATCAATCGTTCCATTGAGAATTACTGAAAAGCAAAATCGTCTGCATCACATAAATTTACTTTGGCTGACCTATGAGGAAAAATCTCACTACTGTTTAATAACGAACTTGAATCGCTTTCTTTCACGCACAAACAGACATAGGGGGCAGCTGTATTTCTGTCCTTACTGTTTACACGGCTTTCGCAAAGAAACGACATTGTCACAACATCAACAGTACTGCTCACGACATGAAGCTCAAAGGGTAGAACTCCCTATTTCAGGCATGAATGACATTTTGGAATTTAAAGATTATGAAAAAACCTTGAAAGTACCTTTCGTTATCTACGCCGATTTCGAAACTATTAATAGAAAACTGCACAGCTGCGCTCCAAATCCTGAGCAATCAGCCACCACATCTACTACCAAACTAGAAGTATGCGGATTCGGTTACAAAGTAGTGTGTGAAGATGATAGATATACGAAACCCGCTGTTGTCTATAGAGGTTCAGACGCCAATATGAAATTGATTGAATGTTTGTTGCGAGAACAGGAAGAAATACAAGAAATTCTATCAACAATTGAGCCCATGTGCATTACTGAGGAACACGATGATCTCATTGGAAATTCAACTCATTGTTGTATCTGTAAGAAACAGTTCACTGCTTACGATAAGACATACAGTAGGGTAGTCAGACACCATAACCATTTAACTGGTGATATAAAACCTTAGTTGTCGTCAGGCAAAGTTCACTCCAGTGATATTTCACAATCTAAAAAAATTTGATGCTCACATTCTATGCGAAAGCCTTGGACACTTCAAAGACTGCAGATTGCAATGCATTGCTCAGAATTCCGAAAAATACGTCTCGTTCACGCTCGGTAGACTCCGTTTCTTGGACAGTTTTCAATTTTTGCCGGCAGGATTAGAGAGTCTGGTGGCAAATCTAGCTCAGGACGGATTACAAGCGTTTCCCTATCTATTGTCGGAATGCCAATCGGACAAAGTGGCCAAACTATTGCTTCGCAAAGGCGTTTATCCGTATGACTATATGGATTCGTTTGAGAGGTTCGATGAGCAAGAATTACCTCCCAAAGACACATTCTATTCCACAATCAAAAAGGAACATATTTCGGATGAAGATTATGATCACGCTCAGATGGTGTTTCAGACTTTCAACATGACATCACTAGGGCAATACCATGACTTGTATTTGAAAATGGATACGGTGTTACTGAGTCAAGTGTTTGAGTCATTCAGAACTACGTGTTTGAAACAATATGAATTAGATCCGTGCCATTTTTATACATCTCCGGGTCTCTCTTGGTCGGCTTGTCTGAAAATATCAGGCGTTCGACTAGAGTTACTCACTGACATTGACAAAGTATTAATGGTAGAGGTTGGAATTCGAGGAGGTGTGTCTCAGATCTCTAATCGTTACAAGAAAGCGAACAATCCTATTTGTTGGATTACGATTCGTCACAGCCAACGTCATTTTTACAATACCTAGAGGCAAACAATCTGTATGGATGGGCTATGGTACAGCCCCTCCCTGTGAGTGACTTCGTTTTCATGGAAGAAAGAGACATTGCATTATTTGATATAATGTCTATTCCTGAAATGGGAGACACGGGTTACATTCTAGAGGTTTCGTTGCAATATCCCAAAAGTCTACACGATAATCATAATTGTCTACCCTTATCACCAGTGCGAAAGGTTGTTTCGAAGGAGGAACTCTCCCCTTATGCAGAACACCTGCTAAGAAAGATGCATGGATTAAAAGAGGATGATCCCCTCCCCAATCGCGGTAAAGTGGAAAAACTGTTCACTACATTAGAAGATAAAGATCATTACGTGCTCCACTACAGAAATTTACAATTATACCTCAGATTGGGTATGAAACTAAAGGCCATTCATAGAATTATGAAGTTTAAACAAGAAGCCTGGATGAAGAGCTACATTGAGCAAAACACGGAGATGAGAAAGAAGGCCACGTCTATCTTCCAGAAAAATTTCTACAAACTAATGAATGTATCCGTGTTTGGAAAAGTAAGTTCATATTATCTTTGTTTATAACAACAATCATTAAATACTATTTTTTTTCTGTATGGCACTACCGCCGTTAAGTGTACTGTGAACTAAATATATTTTCCTTATATTTACAGACAATGGAAAACTTCAGACGCCATAAAAACATTGAATTGGTTCATACAGAGAGTAGACTTGAAAAAGTAACTGCAAAACCAACCTTCAAAAACACCACCATATTCAATGAAGATCTGGTTGCCACGGAACTATTCAAGTCAAAAGTCAACTTATTCAAGCCTATCTATTGCGGCATGTGCATATTAGGTATGTTTTATGCTACTAATTTACTTTTCTTTGTTTCACGAAACTTTTTTTCTTTGTTTAACAAAACCTAATTACAATATTTAAACGTATTTATTAATACATGTATTTTTTTATTTTTTTTTAAATTAGCATATGATTTTTCACTCTTCAGATCTGAGCAAATACCTGATGTATGACTTCTGGTATAATTACATCAGAAAGAAATACAAACACACAGCACAACTACAAATGACGGATACTGATAGCGTCCTCTTTTCTTGCGATACGGATGATATATACGAAGACATGAAAGATTCAATGGAGTATTTCGACACGTCAGACTACTCAACAGAACACTTCCTTCACAGTGATGTAAATAAAAAGGTGTTAGGAAAAATGAAGGACGAAACCAATGGAAAACCCATTTCTGAATTTGTGGGACTGAGATCTAAAATGTATAGTTTCTTATGTAATAATAAAGAAGAGAAACGAGCGAAGGGCATTGCTAAAGCGACAGTAAAAAAGGAGTTAAAACACGACTGTTACTAGAACACACTGTTCAATGAAACTAGCATGGTCTCGTCTATGTTTTGCCTTAGAAGTCACAAGCACGAACTATTCGGTGAAACGATTCAAAAAACTGGATTGTCAGCTTTTGATAACAAAAGATTCCTTATAGACGCAGTGAACAGTTATGCTTATGGACACTATAAAATCGCTATCGATAGAGACACAAATAGTGTCAGTATGCAGGACGAAAGTGACTATATGGTGGAAGAAAGTGTCAATATTACAGCAGAAACGAATAAGCTAACATTTTCTATTATTCCCGCGGAAGAATATTGGTCACAGTACTACACCAACTGGGAAACACTCAATGAAGAAGCATTCACAATTAATGACTGTACAATAACTCCTTATAGAAAAAATGTAATGTAAAACAGTTCTTGTGGTTTATATTTATGTTATTTATATAGTACAAAATAAACCAGACAAACTAGTGTTGTTGTTGTTGTTGTTGTTGTTGGTTGTTCTGCTGCGAAAGAAAAGAATGACAAACGAGTAGATTGTAATTTTCCAATTTATTGATTATATGACTATACACTACAAAACCGTTTATATTAAAAGCATTTTATTAAAGAGGTACACGTCTGATTATTGTCGCACTCATCTCCAATACACTCAGGATAGGCTTTTACCATCATATCAGTTACATAATAGTCATTAGAGTATAAAGATACTGCATCAAATCTGTTTAGAAACTGTTGAAATGTATAGCCAGCAAGCCTTTGCCGTAGAAACAAAATACAATAGAGTCCGCATAACGTCGAATTATGGCTTTGAATTTGAATGTGATTTGTATGCACAGTTTTTGCTTTGATTTCTAGCCAACGTTTGAAATAGTGGCTATTTGTATATGGAGGTCTAGCATAACTATCAAAAAAGTCAAATCTTCCCGAAGCATCACTGAACAAAGCACACCAATGTACTCCCGGTTTAGAATGAATGTCTGTGTTTACAATAAATCCGAAAGAGCAGTAGGAAGCCGATCAGCAGCAAAAACGCCAATAACTCGATGTTGTAAGATGGGGTCACACTGTATTATACATTTCAATTGTGATGTGTTTATTATGGTATAATGATATCTCTCTCTCGATTGATTTCGAAATATCCAGGTGCCTCGCTGTATACAACGCAGCTCATAGGTTCTGAACATGTAATGACAATTAAAGAATTACTGGCTGTTTCACAGCAACGATGTAAAATTAAATAGTCTATTATACAAAATCTAATCAAAGCTGTAGAGTGTTAAAAAACTAAATCATAATTAAATAAATAAATAAATACATTATAAAACAAATGTTTACCTGTCAATGGCGTCTTGAATACAACTTCCAGTCTCACATTACCCATCTTCACTAGAGATAGGTACTCTCCATGCTGAGGAAAGTCGGGTTCTATCTGGAAGGCGAATAATGCAGAGCCTTTTATATAATGATCCCTATCCAATAGATTACCCTCATCTTGTTGCCATTTTCCGCCTGAAAGGAGCAAGTTGGTGTAAGCACGCACGTAGGCAGAACCTTTGATCTCATCGAAGTCTAGCTTTAGAGGATTACCTCCAACCGGTAGTCCATCGCAATAAACGGCGATCTGCTGAATGGAACAATTTTCAAAATTGAAGGGATTGGTATGATAATCGCCGCTCACAGCTTTGCTTTTTACGAAACCAACGACTAGTTTGTTGGGTCGTCTTCCCTGAAACATGTTTTCCCAGTTATAACCTGTGGAACCGATAGCGATGCTCACCGTTTTCACCTCTGTTTTGTTGTAGGGATATAATGCATTCTGTTTGTCCAATATTTTGGAATGGCCGTAGATAACGGCAGGACTGACTCTAATCTTTCTAGCTAAGATGTAAATATCTTCGATATTCACGCGATAGTCTGCACCATCTCCCGTAAGCAGACAAAAGTTGGGAGAACTTCTATACATTTTGTTTTTCACATCCACTTGATTCAGCAAATATCTAGACATTGAGAATAAGTCGTGAAATATAGGTCCCTGTAGGTCAATACGTTTGGAGTTGGAAATCATAGTGGCTCTGAGAAATAGTCCATTGTTTAACCCATTCGGATCTGTCACCCCAGGAGCGTCAGCATCGTCTCTGATAAAGAGTTGCGTATTCAACTGACTTTTAACTGCATCCGATCCATAGTTCAATAGTGTGTGAATGTATGCTCTGTATGGGTTGTAGTTACACATCATGGTGGCTTTGTTCTGCATGCTGACCTCACATGCGCTGAACAGCGCTTGAAGAAACAAATTGGTAGGTCCAATTTTTTGTACCTTCATATCCGTTAGAGCCGTACCATCTGCCTTTTCCACTTTCAGTTTGACATAGATCTGCGAATTTTTCAAGTCTAAGTAGTCCATTGAGTTCTGTCCACTTATTTTAAACTCGAATGGACTGTCATCTGACACTTGTGAAAGTGGTCTAATTTCGTCGTAATATACATCCGTGACACTGGTTTGCGTGTTTGGCAAATCAAACAAAACCAATTCCGATACGAGACCCTCCTTGAATTCCTGTTCATTAAACATTGACATTTTTAGTTGATTTCAAAAATATCCTTTTTTTTATTCACAAACTTCTTTTTTCCGCCCTTTCTCAAAACTCTCTTTCTCCTACTTGTCTTTCTTTTGTTACCACTTCCACGTTGACGTTTAGCTTTTTTATTAGTTTTCTTATTAGTTCTCTTCCGTTTGATGCCGCGGCGACGCTGTCCACTAGAAAACTGACGCATATTCAGAACTTTAGCTGGATTTATACCGTCTCTTTCTAACTCCGATTTAGCTTGAGCAGTCGTTTGTTCAGCCGGTAATACCGCTTTTATAGGATAGGCTTTACCAGCTGTAGCTTTTGATTGGTCAACATGAATAATGGAGTGTTGCCTTCCACCACCCGTTTGATTCAAACGTGCTTCTCCAGAACTCACTCGTTCAAAAAAGTCCATCCACTTTTGCGGATTAGGAACGTAATCCTTTAAATCCTTTTTATAAATGTTATAGAAACGGATACTGTCGTAAGTGCAGAGTTAAATGCAAAGACTGTTTCAAATCTGAAGCAAAGGTACCGTTTGCTTGTCTTATATAGAGCTGAAATTCTCTCAGTTTTTTCTTCTTTACTGGTAGGTAGTAGGGCGTCTCTATCTTATAGTCCCAACCGTTACGTGTGTTTTTGTTTAAGCGCCTTAACAATGGTTGCTCGATACCATGTACAACACTTTCCATACAAAGATCACTGTAAATGTATAGAGCATCTGCTGATTTATATCTGACTTTTAGATCATCATCGGCGTAAAACTCTGTAAGCGCCACTTTCTAATTGCCGTTAAGCGCTAGAGGTAAACTCAGATGAATTTTGAATCGATACACTTGATTATCCGAAAAGTAAGCATTACTTTCATCACTTTTGATATATAGATATTTATCCATGTTGTTTATCATGCACTTCCTGAAAGGTCTTTGACGTCGTCAGCGTCTACCCAGCTATTAAAACCAAAAGGAAAACCTTGCCATTCCACGAAGTATTGAAGTTTTTTCTTTCTTTTTCTTCTTTTGAGAATACGTTGGATGAACCACAGACTGTTTTGGTCTTTGTTGACTTTCTGAAGTTCGGCAGTGTAAAACAAACCTTTCACACTATCACCTTTCAAGTCTACAAGTTTGTACATAGGGATGGCCTGCTTCAGAATTCTTTCAACAACTTTAAACACTTCAGTGGTGTACTGTTCCTGATAGGCACGTTGAAAAGGCTGCCTTGCGATGCTGATGCGTATGAGATCATTCAGTTTAAACTGAAACACGGGTTTAGCCATCGGTTTATGAGACTTCTTCAAATACATCTTGGCCCATACATCAGCTTCATTATTCTTATTCACTTCGTTGGGAGCTAGTCCATTTAGCCCACGATGAGGCGTGGCGCTATAACTAACAATGATGTGTGGTAAATTGTCTATATAACGATAGGTTCTGTTATGTCTCATGAATCTATACAATCTTTCTTTAAGAGTTCTTTGAAACCTCTCCACGAAATTACTCTTTGGCGGATTGTTTGTGGTGAAGAAGTAGATGTTCATGTACTTTTTGAACCACTGATTAGAAAACTCGCTACCCTTATCAGCTCTGACCTTTATAATCTTTAGCGGAGCAATGTCTTTCAGAATATCTTTCATAGCATTCAACACCTGTTTTGCAGACTTGTTTTTAAGCGTTCTCACCCAGACTTTCCTAGATAATATATCGATGGTACAAAGAAAAAATCGTACTCCATCATTTTCACTAGCTAAGTTTGCCATAGATAAAAGATCGATGTCCAGCTGTTCACCAATAGCTGTCACTCTTACGTTTGTGGTTTTAAATTTATACCTTCTCGGTTTCTGAAGAGAATAGGCATCCTGATTATTTAACCACTGTCTGATGTAAGCAATAGTAAATATCTCGGGATACTTTTTATTAAGAACACTAAAAAGTTTCTGAGGACCGGCGTAAGCGGCAGGATTATTCTCCTTAAAATAATAACGCCGTAATATTATGTCCTTTTCTTTATCGTTCATGATGAAACGAAGTAACATGTGTTTGCATTGGGAATGAAATGGTTACTCCTGTACAAAGTTTATATACACTCCAAATTATCTAAGGGAGTTAACTCAGCTCAAAACTAAAAGCATCTTTTGTAAGAGTTACTTCCCTCATACTGATTAGAAGCGAGTTTTCTGCTTTGGGGCAAATCATCGGGTCGGGGCAAAATCATCTGGTCGGGGCAAAATCATCGGGGGGGGGGGAACACTCCAAATTACCCTACTTATTAATTGTCTATCAAAATGTAACCAATACAAGATTGTACAGAACGGCAGCAATACCTCAGAATTATCACCAATGCATACTCTGACAATTGCAGGATAGGTATGCCCGTGTCCGTACAAACAGGTAGATGGGCCTATGAATGTAACCCTTGATTGAAATGATTATGAATTGGAGAATAAAGGTCGAATAAAACAGCTCGGGTAGCACAGTGGTTAGCGCCTTCAATTCCAAAGCGGGAGGTCGTGAGTTAGATCCCCGGTCGAGGCACAGTACTAGTTGATTGTTATCCAGGAAAGTGTCATAGTTCTGGTTTGATCCAGGAAAAATAGTTGCCACTGAACGTTCAGTTCTCAATGTCAGTTGTTTCAGTGTGTACAATTTGGGTTCAAAATGAGTATGTTTGGCAAATACTGGCTGGAAATTGCTGGCAGGTAAATTTCCTCCTTCAGCTTCAAAAAAGTTTACTTTAAGGCATGTGGGAGGGGGGGCATGCCGGGGTCACTACTGTGATATGTGATACAATTGTAAAACAATTGTGTTAAATAAGATCAAATATCGACTTTATAAGTAGTGGATTGACGAGTGAAGTGTTGTATGGGCATTCTCTTGGGTTCGAGCTCTGTCGTATGATGATGGGTGGATCACTGTACCGGCCACATCACGGTTGTCATTCTTACGGCGGTGTTTGGGTCTATGGTTCATATTGCCATTTTTATCGCTAATCCAATCATTCACTTATATACTGTAATGGTGTAGAGATTATGATATAATATGTTCTTATCCAATTACTAGAATCCTAGTTATATCTATATATGTATACATTTTTATTTATATTTCCATATATTATTGTCATGTGTAAATGTTTAAAATTTGCATCTGTAATTGTGAAGCGCAATAGAATAATTTTTGCGCTATATAAATGCTATGCATTTGTATTTGTGGCCGCCAGATCGGACAGGTTGGTTTTCTCCGGGTACTCCGGTTTCCTCCCACACGAATGACCATATATACGCTTTCATCCGCACCAACGAGAGTGGTTAATATAAGTTGTTAAAACTTGCTTCGCAATCGTTGTAAAATAAATAAAGTTTATGATTACATGAACTATCCAGTAAACGATGGTCAGTCGGTGTCAAATCGTCTGTCCTGTAAGGTATATTATACAAGCTCCAGTTGCATGGTTGTGACACTGCCATACAACGAATACCAGCGGACTTCACAGCATCGCCTTTCTATCATCGAACTCTACAGAAATTAGAGCAGATGGTGGTGGGTTGAGCGAGAATCCGGCGCGTATGTATACATGTATCACCAGGAAGGAGGTCCCGCACAAGGAAACCACGACATCGAGACGGATCTGTAGTCCAGTGGTAACACGCTGGACTGGTAATCCAGGGATCGCAGGTTCGATCCCCCGTCTGATCCTAATAAAATTAACATGTGGCAGTCTTTCAGATGGGACTTTAAACCGAGGTTTCGTGTCGGTGCTGTGCACCGTGCACGTAAATGAACCAGATGAGACTCTGTAATGGGTCTCTGTCTGTATCATTCCACTATCCTCCAAAAATCTAAAATGACTAATATCTTCAGGATGCTTCGCTCATATGGACAACCGGTAGCGACGATAAATAACGTAAAACACACATTCGAGCGATTACGACGTGCGCGTTTTGGGACTATAAAGGTAACGACGATATATTGGTGATGTAAGGATAATGTAGAGCAACACACGGATCTGAATGAATATACACTAACACGGAGCTGAATGACTATACACTAACACGGAGCTGAATGACTATATACTAACACGGAGCTGAATGACTATACACTAACACGGGGAGCTGAATGACTATACACTAACACGGAGCTGAATGAGTATACACTAACACGGAGCTGAATGACTATACACTAACACCGAGCTGAATTACTATACACTAACACGGAGCTGAATGACTATACACTAACACGGAGTTGAATGTCTATACACTAACACGGAGCTGAATGATTATGCACTAACACGGAGCTGAATGATTATACATTAACACGGAGCTGAATGACTATACACCAACACGGAGCTGAATGACTATACACTAATAACACGGAGTTGAATGTCTATGCACTAACACGGAGCTGAATGACTATACACTAACACGGAGCTGAATGTATATACACTAACACGGAGTTGAATGTATATACACTAACACGGAGTTGAATGTATATACACTAACACGGAGCTGAATGTCTATACACTAACACGGAGTAGAATGTCTATACACTAACACGGAATTGAATGTATATACACTAACACGGAGTTGAATGTATATACACTAACACGGAGCTGAATGTCTATACACTAACACGGAGCTGAATGTCTCTACACTACATCCTCATCCGGACATCTATACCACACCGAATATAACTGAAAACAGTGAGAACTTAAAGTTGACGCATGTGCAGAAGGAACATGTTAGCGGCACTATGTCCTCACACACCCTGGGAAACCCAGCATAACATACGCTGTTGAACCAACGTTGAAGCATATAGTTACCGCTTGAACATCCGTCCATGCGTCCATCCGTCCATGCGTCCGTGCGTCCGACAAGCTATGCTTGTCCTCACTCTTTCTCAACAACCATTTACCAGAATGCAATGAAACCTCACACGAGTGAGTATTACTAAGCCTAGTTGTACATATCGTCTACGCCTTCCTCTCGGATACTTTGTCATTGAGTTATGGTCCTTTGCAACCGCGTGTTCCTCTATTCTTGTCCGCGCTATTTCTTAGCAACCACTTACCAGATATCAATGAAACTTCACAGGAGTGTTTGTAGCCTGGGAACAGGCGTTGATATATTTTGCCTGGTCAGTCATATAAATATATTTTAACAACGAGACCATTAATTGGGCCGCAAAGAGTTTCTGATAATATCAACTGTCATTTTGCCAGAAATAAATTAGTGAACAATCGACAGACTGGAACCCTACGGCGGTGAGGGCAAATGATTGGAATTCAACCACATCACAACTCGACCACAGGCGGAGGCCCCATGTTTCAAACATACCGTATTATCATTGAAGACAACACAGATAGCTGTATTAACATAATTTGTATCTATCTATCTCTCCTTATAATCCAAAACTCCAATTTGTATCTATCTCTCCTTATAATCCAAAACTCCAATTTGAGCTATTAATGAACAGTAATAATAATTCACATATAGATTTAGTAAACCGTTATAGTGAATAAAACCGATTTAGTGAATACGCTATGTAATACGAATTGTATACACATTTATTTTAGCTGGACTGCTGCGAAGCAGGTTCTTAAAACTTATATTAATCACTCTCGAAACCCCATTCCTGATGGAATCCATCGCCATGAGGGACAGAGAAGAGGCAATGTGGAATTTAAATAATCGTAACGGCTCCAGTGGGGTGCGAACTCCGGGCATTTAGCACCTGAAGCGAACGCGCAACCACTGCGCTATTACGACGTCCAGTAATACGAATATTAAACGTTTATACGACGCTGACGTTTCGACGTTATGACGTTACTAACTAAGCGTCGTTACTTGGAAACGTTCAACTACAATTTATCAAGATGAAACTGCTAACAAGTTTCCTGTCACTGGTTCTCACTTTGTGCTGTTGCAAGCCAAAACACAATGGTGATGATGATCATCATAGTGCCGCTGGTGATGCTGGTGATGATGTAGTAGGAGTAACGGACAAGAACTGTCCAAATGTGGCGAAAAAGAACAAAATAATGAAGAGAAGGAAGAGGAGTGAAAGTCAGGTCAGTATATTTGCAAAACTTAATACGTGCAATACGATGGGTCTATCAAACAGAACAATTCAAACGCTTGTATTAATTTATAAAGACAAATCTTCAATTTTACATGCATACGTACACGACTTATCCAGCCTATTTTTTCAAAATTTCAAATCCTAAAACACTAATGGCATTAATGTTGCAACATTAGCCAGGAAAACTGAGACTGACGAAATTTAAGACGCTTAGCATTTGTGTTAGATGTGCTCGTTTCATTGTCTATGGGTGAAAACATTTTACAAATATGCGAGTTTTCCATCCTATACGTACATACAAATTATTATGTGGCTACTAAACATCATAGCCGATGCATCTCTTTCAATCACTCGACATACCCTATATCTATGTTATCTGCTACACTGGGGAAAGGACCGATTATAATGACTTATGGTCATTTGTGTATGTATGAACTACATATATGATTTGTTGATTTCAAATATCAAATGCCATCAGGTTGACATTCATCCATCAGGTTGACATTCATAAGATCAAGACACTCGATCCATGAAAACCGCTGAACACCACTACTAGACAAGCAGGATTTGCGTTTATTTATCGTTGCTACCGAATGCCTTACATGTATATGAGCGTCTCCTGGGGGAGATTAGTCGTTCAGTGATACAGAGCGTTCTCTGGTTATTTCACGTGCTCTCTGTAAAGCACGAGACCTCGGTTTAAAATTCCACCTGAAAGACTGTCAATATTAATATGGTCAGACAGGGGGGTAGAGGGTCGAACATGTCATCACTGAATTTGCAGTAAAATGTGCTAACCACTACCAGACAATAGCTATTTACAGTAAATGACACAAACCATGCAGTACTTAATACTCCAAACTCCATAAGCACTGACAACTTTCTCACATATCATCAATAATTATTTATTACTTAGTATAAACATATTTTATTTCCCAATATAATACATAGTGAACAATGCATACATCACACATAATCAAAATACAGAAAACGGATTAGAATGAAAGACAGAGTCTTGTATAATTCTTCTCCTCTAAATGTATTACCTATCCCTGATAGGGTGTGAACTCATTGATAGGGAGTGAACTCAGTGATAGGGTGTGAACACATTGATAGGGAGTGAACTCATTGATAGGGAGTGAACCCATTGATAGGGTGTGAACACATTGATAGGGAGTGAACTCATTGATAGGGTGTGAACACATTGATAGGGAGTGAACCCATTGATAGGGTGTGAACACATTGATAGGGAGTGAACCCATTGATAGGGAGTGAACTCATTGATAGGGAGTGAACTCATTGATAGGGAGTGAACTCATTGATAGGGAGTGAACTCATTGATAGGGAGTGAACCCATTGATAGGGAGTGAACTCATTGATTGGGAGTGAACCCATTGATAGGGAGTGAACCCATTGATAGGGTGTGAACACATTGATAGGGAGTGAACCCATTGATAGAGTGTGAACACATTGATAGGGAGTGAACCCATTGATAGGGTGTGAACTCATTGATAGGGAGTGAACTCATTGATAGGGAGTGAACCCATTGATAGGGTGTGAACCCATTGATAGGAGGTGAACACATTGATAGGGAGTGAACTCATTGATAGGGAGTGAACCCATTGATAGGGAGTGAACACATTGATAGGGTGTGAACACATTGATAGGGAGTGAACCCATTGATAGGGTGTGAACACATTGATAGGGAGTGAACCCATTGATAGGGTGTGAACTCATTGATAGGGAGTGAACTCATTGATAGGGAGTGAACCCATTGATAGGGTGTGAACACATTGATAGGGAGTGAACCCATTGATAGGGTGTGAACACATTAATAGGGAGTGAACCCATTGATAGGGTGTGAACACATTGATAGGGTGTGAACTCATTGATAGGGAGTGAACACATTGATAGGTAATGAACTCATTGATAGGGAGTGAACTCATTGCTAGGGAGTGAACTCATTGATAGGGAGTGAATACATTGATAGGGAGTGAACACATTGATAGGGAGTGAACTCATTGATAGGGAATGAACACATTGATAGGAGTGAACTCATTGATAGGGTGTGAACTCATTGATAGGAGTGAACTCATTGATAGGGAGTGAACTCATTGATATGGAATGAACTCATTGATAGGGAGTGAGCTCATTGATAGGGAGTTAACTCATTGATAGGGCATGAACTCATTGATAGGGAGTGAACACATTGATAGGGCATGAACTCATTGATAGGGAGTGAACACATTGATAGGGAGTGAACTCATTGATAGGGAGTGAACACATTGCATGGTACTAATAATAACATAGACATATAGATTCAATGAACATCTAATTAGAAACCTCATATTGCCCTTCAAAAAAGCAATATCCTTTCAAGGTCATCTCTCGATTACGTGCAGTGAAGTAAACCGAATCCATAAAAAAAGAAATGTATACCTAAACACCTCTAGAGTACGTGGCGTACACCCCGTAGCCATGTCACCATGATGTGTATACCTAAACACCTCTAGAGTACGTGGCGTACACCCCGTAGCCATGTCACCATGATGAGTATACCTAAACACCTCTAGAGTACGTGGCGTACACCCGTACCCATGTTACCATGATGTGTATACCTAAGCACCTCTAGAGTACGTGGCGTACACCCGTACCCATGTTACCATGATGAGTATACCTAAACACCTCTAGAGTACGTGGCGTACACCCCGTAGCCATGTCACCATGATGTGTATACCTAAACACTTCTAGAGTACGTGGCGTACACCCCGTAGCCATGTCACCATGATGTGTATACCTAAACACTTCTAGAGTACGTGGCGTACACCCCGTATCCATGCCACCATGATGAATATACCTAAACACCTCTAGAGTACGTGGCATACACCCCGTATCCATGCCACCATGATGATTATACCTTAATATCTCTAGTTACGTGGAGTGTTATATACCGTATCCATGACAACATGATACTTATACCTAAGCATCTCTAAGTTACGTACAGTGGAGTATACCGTATCCATGACAACATGATAATTATACCTAAACAAATCTAGGTTACGTCGCGTACACAACACCCTTGATACCACGATAATTATACATAAACACACATAGGTTACGTGCACCGTATCCATGACAACACGATAATTATACCTCTAAGCAGAACTAGAATGAAGCATAATAAGCAAATCTTATATTTATGCTAAATAGTAATGCAGAATTAACTTATTTAGTACATCAAAACCAATTTTCATCTTTGTATTTCTATATTTGCAGCCATCACTTACACTACCATTGAGTGGATTTGACAATATCACTACACTCGCTGGAAAATACGGCTTCAGCGTTCATGATGTGCCTGGTGATGGCAACTGTTTCTTTCATGCTGTATCAAGGACAATGGCACCAGCTGGTGATGGAAGCGTAAGCGGCCCAGACATCAGAAGTAAACTAATACAGTTCCTGAAGAAAAGTCCTCTCGCCAACGATTATGCCATCTTCATTCCAGAACCAAGCACGATGGAGGCATACATTTCAGGACTACAGCGTGGTGACTGGGCTGACAACATAGCTGTGCAAGGTGTGGTTGATATGTTGAATATCAATATCGACGTGGTAAACACAATCACACCTGACTATGTTCACAAGCTCCAACCTAGAGCTGGCAGCAGTGCTCAAACCATTGCCATTGGTCTCATCGAAGAAGCTCACTACGTAGCCCTGGAACGAAGTGAGCCCATTCGTACAGATACAGCATGAAAGAAACAATATCCACACGTGAAGCAGAATACAACCTGCTGTTATCAGAACATACTGAGGACAGGGAGTATCAAGCAACATTTGACAAGGCAGCAAGTCACGTGGTCTTCCATATCGTTATATTTCGCTCCAGGAAGAGTGATCCTGGTACATATTCCATTGCTCCTGGTGAATCAGTTGAGGAACTAAGGGAGCTAGATATATATATCACGGAGAACAATACAGGAAACGATGTGGAAACAGTATGATCAATCACTTGCGACCATGAGTTGGTTGGTAGCCAATAAAACCCCTGCCTTAGCGCAGTTAATATCGGATTACAGTATAAATCCGGGGGGACCAGGTACCATGATTTGTCTAACGCGTTAAAAGGATTTAACGTGACTACAAGACTACAATCAATTCCTGGCAACAATGAGTTGGTTGGTAGCCAATGAAACCCCTGTCTTAGCGCAGTTAATATCGGATTACAGTATAAATCCGGGGGGACCAGGTACCATGATTTGTCAAATACATTAAAATGATTTAACGTGAATACAACATCTAACATGTTTAATATACAGTGTTGCTGGAACACAAGATACTGTTCATATATGTGTCATTCTGATTAGTCTTCTATATTTGTATTACTTTGTGTATATGTAAATGTATGTGTTTACATGTAAGCTATGTAATTGTATATTATGTATGTTCAGTTCTGATATGCATGAATACAAGAAATTAATTCATACTTAATAACTTGGTCATTGTTATAGGAATCAGTCCCAAGTGCTTAATGAATTATGCCAGTATAATACGTGTGTACACTATACACGTGTTTAGTGAGCATGTATGATACTATATCTAGTTTTATAGCTGAACTATTTGTAACCCCCATCACAAAACAGACTGAACACGTGCACAGAAATGCAGCTCGTTTCGTAATGAACACACATTTTAATTATCAAAATTCTGGTAGGGTTATATCAATGTTGCAGCAATTAAAGTGGCCCTCCTTCGAACAACATAGCATGAGGGTACCAACTCTCGACATGTACCAATAATCACTACGAACAACATAGCCTGAGGGTACCAACTCTCGACATGTACCAATACTCACTTGGAACAACATAGCCTGAGGGTACCAACTCTCGACATGTACCAATAATCACTTGGAACAACATAGCCTGAGGGTACCAACTCTCGACATGTACCAATACTCACTTGGAACAACATAGCCTGAGGGTACCAACTCTCGACATGTACCAATACTCACTTGGAACAACATAGCCTGAGGGTACCAACTCTCGACATGTACCAATAATCACTTGGAACAACATAGCCTGAGGGTACCAACTCTCGACATGTACCAATAATCACTTGGAACAACATAGCCTGAGGGTACCAACTCTCGACATGTACCAAAATCACTTGGAACAACATAGCCTGAGGGTACCAACTCTCGACTGTTGTTACTCACTTGGAACAACATAGCCTGAGGGTACCAACTCTCGACATGTACCAATAATCACTTGGAACAACATAGCCTGCGGGTACCAACTCTCGACATGTACCAATAATCACTTGGAACAACATAGCCTGCGGGTACCAACTCTCGACATGTACCAATAATCACTTGGAACAACATAGCCTGAGGGTACCAACTCTCGACATGTACCAATAATCACTTGGAACAACATAGCCTGCGGGTACCAACTCTCGACATGTACCAATAATCACTTGGAACAACATAGCCTGAGGGTACCAACTCTCGACATGTACCAATAATCACTTGGAACAACATAGCCTGAGGGTACCAACTCTCGACATGTACCAATAATCAACATTTGTTAATATTTTCCCGACTTCTGCAATAAATCCCATTATTTTCACAATAAGCTAATGGAATGTTAAGCTCATCTACTGGTTTAGCCTGGGAACAGGCGTCGATATAGTGTGCCTGGTCAGTCATATACATGTATTTTATTACCGATATCATTAATTGGGCCGTCTTGAGTTTCTGATAATGTCATTTTGCAAGAAGTCAATTAGTGAAAAAGTGACATACTGGAACCCAGGCTACTGCTGGTCATAAGTTTTGGAATAGGTACAAGTTTCTGACCTCTATATGCTTATCAGTTCCAATCACTCCCCCCCCCCAATGAGTCGTTTTGATTTGGAATAAACTAGTCACGTTTTAATATGCCCCTCAACTAGATGTCTGCCTGGTATACTTTGCTGAGTACATCGATTGAACAGTGGTGAGAATAAATCATCATCAATAAAAGGTATTGATATTATCTGATTCGCCATATGTATTATGATGATGGCCCCTTGCTAAATGGGTTACCCTCTCCAAATAAAGAATTTGCTTGCTTGCTTTATTTGGTACGTGATCCAGGAGTAGGTACGATATGATGATAATAAGATGTAAGCTCTAAACTCTAAGATGTAAGCTCGCTCAAATTACTAGTATGGGTCTAAGCTTTCATCGCTTATCTGTTCCTCTTAGCCGTTCAGTGCCAGTAGGTGTTAAGTCTTAATTGTTACTGATTAAGACTGTAGATAATTGGTAAAACCTTCTATATACAGCAAGTAAATAAATGTATGACTGATCTCCAAAGAACTTAGCAACAATCAATCAACATGTCCATCGCCATAAAACATAACATGGCGGTTACAATAAATCTAACATACATCATTTTTTGAGAAAAGTGTGTGTATTATCAATTACATGTAATTAGAATATAGCGTATTATTTGCATATTATTTCTTATTAAACTATGTAACTATATATCAATGAACCCTACTGTTGACAATTGTGCTTTATACTATATACATACTTTTTGATATTCAAGTTAAGTCCAGCATGCTTGTAAACTACATCAAGTACATACTGGTAGTTGTAAAACAATTGTAAACAAAGATAGGTACCCCCAGAGTGAATATCAAATCTGGCGGTAAACCCAATTACCCCAATCATACTTCAATTCCTAAATAATTATGTATTCATACCCATATGAAATAAGGGAGATAACAAACTTTATGAAATGACTTTAATATAACAAGATTAGTTTCCCTTATTTACACACTGTCATACTCGTACAGTGGAATATTGGATATGGTGTCATCCTCGTGACATAAATACACATTGCCTCTTCTCTCCCCCATCATAGCCTGGGTTCGATATATCGACGCCTGTTCCCAGGATACCACCAGGACTACGGTCTCGAAAAGTTAGGTCAAACGTTTGAATATCTGTTGAAAAATGAACCGTTTGAGTGTGTGTGAAATTATTATAATGTGCCAGTTACCTCCCAGCATATTTATTTACACAATGCGTGGCATCGATCAGTTACTGCCCCTGAATACTCCCTAAAAGTAGATAGGTCCTATTAAGTGTTTTCTCTGTTTTTATCATTGTTTCCTTTGCACAACATGCTAGCAATTTTATTCCACTATCGCTTCTTTAATACGAGTATTAAATTACTATATCTCGATAGCTCTCCTACAGTATATGAAATGGGTACCCAATTGTAAAACAATGGTATCAGTTAATTAACACGATTTTGATAAAATGACATTATCATACCACAACATCTGGTTAGGGAACAACAGTAAAAACAAAGGATTCTAACTAAAAGGACCTATTCACATTTTGGAATAAATCAGACTTTATCTGCCAAGGGAGGTAATAGAAAATTAGAGATGTCCCTCATTGGTGGTTTACAAAATAAAAGCACACTATGATACTATGGTTATATTTACAGAAAAGTGCTTTACTGTATGTACACAATTTGGCTTCTAAGTAAATCTCTAAACCAAAGTCTGGATTTGGATGACATATATTTTTACTTGATCATCTTTTATAGTGTTTTTACATATTCATGCTGCATAATAATGAATATATACATGTGCTGTTAAATTAGTGCAGTGCAACGAATAGTTCAAATGGTGACCTGTGTAAGTCCTTCAAAAACGAATGCAACAACCCTAACCCCCCATCTCACCTCACCTCGACATAGCACCAGCCTTTATAATTTTCCCAAATAGTTCTCAGCATTTCTTATAGGTATATGGTCGAGATAACATGAATCGGTTTAGTAACCTGTACGGCAATGGTAAGTGGTCGGTAATCCAGGGATCGCAGGTTCGATCCCCCATCTGACCCTAATAAAATAAAACAGTCTTTCAGATGGGATGTTAAACCGAGGTCTCGTGTCGGTGCTGTACACCGTACACGTAAAAGAACCAGAGGAGACTCTGGAATGGGTCTCTGGCAGTATCATTGCACTATCCTCCAAAAATCTAAAAGGAGGCGTCGCTCAAATGGGCAACCAGTAGCAAAGATAAATAAACGTAAAAAACAACAATTTGAGTCTTTGGATACGTTCATTGCACCCGTGTTCTACTAGGTATTTAGACATGTCCATTGGTCCACACGTAAAAGTCATCTGAGACTAAAATAAGAAGTACAAAGATTTGATTAATTTGATCTTTATTTAGTTGCAATTCAATGTACATGGTATGCAGCTAAGTTAGGTCAGACATAAATAACAGAGATATGAAAAATGGGGCATTTCATATAAAAATGCCTCCTATAACAGGCAGTTGCATTGAGTAGTGATAAAATGCCCTTAATAAGAGGCAGTTGTATTCATTTAACTCTTTGCATGCTGGGTAAAATAAAGTCTATAAATAGTTCAAATTATTATAGCAGACGACAATTCATTAATGTGTTTTTCTTATTTGTAGCTGAACACTCTGGAAATATGTCGTGGACAACTTCATTAGAATGGTGTCGTTACGATACAATTTTCATGAAATTTCAGGACATATTTAACTGTTATTTTCACCGTTTGTGTGCAAAGAGTTAACCCATTCAACACCAAGTAACTCACATGGACTGGTCCATGATATTCATAAACCAATAAATGAATCAGAAAATCACATTTGGACAAGTTCATTTATCAAAATGGGTAATTATGTCTAAAAATAGTAATATTACTGGCAAAAAGTGCAGATCCTGATGAAACGGCTCGTCACGAGCCGGCTCATCTGGATCTACACTTTTTGTAAGCCTATTTAGAGGTATGTGGTGTTGAAAGGGTTAAAATACAAACATTTACAATATGTTTGTTATTTTATACAAGTATACAATTCAGCTCATATAGAATTAATTATAAACTGTGAATATATATATGTGTAGTTAGTTGGAATGACAGTAAGAATGTAATTGTATAGGGCATGTAGATGACACGATCGATGTACGTGTTCTAAGAGTTTGTACATAATATTATACATTGATTAACTACAACTAAACTCTGTACCATCCAAACAATTGCAATTAAATACCAAAGCAATTAGTCATTTCAGATTGGTACAGGTGTCAAATAGAATTTTAACCCGCCAAAATAACCTGCGAGTCATTATTATATAGGGAAAAGTGACCTGTGGATCCAATATATTCTATTATAGAACATAGAATGACCCCCCCCCCCCTACTAACCAAGCCTACACAATCAAGGTTATCAATATAATTGATAATTGCATAAACATAAAATTTTATGGCATGGAAAAATGACCCCCCCTCACTCATATGGTCACACATAGGGGGGGGGGGGGCATTATTATATGGTATGGAAGTGACCCTCCCCCTCACTCATATAGTCACACATAGGGGGGGGGGCATTATTCCATGACATGGTCATTATTTTATTGTATGGAAGTGACCCACCCTTCACTCATATAATCACAGATAGGGGATGGGGGTATTATTCTATGGCATGTAATAGCATCCACAACATCATTATCATCTTCAGAAAGTGATAAAAGACAATTTATCTGCATACATTATTCTGTTTTCAGATTCAATATATTTATGTTATTCTGTACACCATTGTTTCAAAATATATGCTGTTAGCCGTAATACGGTGGGCGGACGTTTCGGACTTGGATCTTTCGGACTAGGATGTTTCGGCCTAGGATGTTCCGGACTAGGATGTTTCGGCCGGCCCTTTTTTCAGGATAGGACGTTTCGGCCAAATCAGATTTCTACAGTCAGACCCGGACATTGTTAATTCGGAAGACAATCCGGACACATGTTCTTGGGAATGGATCTTTTTAGTGTTATTTGTACCTCTTAATCTGGATGTCACGGTTTCCGAATCCGGACAGGCCACGCTCAGAGTCCGGCTGATAACAGTTAAGGTTTTTGATTGCGAGGCTCAAAGCCACACCTTTCCCTCTCAAAGCCACACCTTTCCCTATCTGAGCTCAGCTTGGTCTTTTTATGGTGCTAGCTCAAAGCCACACCTTTCCCTCTGACTGTACATTAATATTTTAGAATACCATTAAATTGAACATGGTTTTATTGAATTTATTTATGTTTTATACTGTTTAATTTATATTTATTTATATTTCGGGTTTTACGCCTGCATCAGCACCATTTTGGGCTATATCGCCGGCGGGCAGTTTACCTAACAACACCTTTCCTGGGCAGGCTCCAGTGGTTAACAAGTACTTGGGTGCACCAACCTCTGTAAGAAACTGTCAACTTGTTCATATAAATGAGACACGGCCTGAGCGGGGCTCGAAGTGATGATAGGTTACAGTGGTATACAAGATAGCGACCTTAACCACTCGACCACGGAGGCGGACTATACTGTTTAATTAAACATTGTTTTATTGAATTGATTTTAAATAAATAAAAACTTTAGAGACAACTTCACAGGATCACTTCATAGGTGACGGTTTTCTCAACTTACCAGGCAAGGTTTTCTCAACTTACCAGGCAAGGTTTTCTCAACTTACCAGGCAAAGTAGGCTTCCGAACACATAGTCATTTTCAGATTAAACCCATCAAACTTCCAAAATATTAATGTATAACCCATATAAACTGATTTGGCCGAAACGTCCTATCCTGAAAAATGGGCCGGCCGAAACGTCCTAGTCCGGAACGTCCTAGGCCGAAACATCCTAGGCCGAAACATCCTAGGCCGAAACGTCCTACATTCCCTTAATACATCTCTATGCACACACCTTAGTTTATGCAAATTTATTTTAGCTCGATTGCAAAACAGGTTCTTACAACTTATATTAATCACTCTCGAGACCTCATTTCTGATGGAATCCATCTCCACGAGGGAGAGAGAAGAAGCAACGTGGAATTTAAATGCCTTGCCTAAGGGCACAATCGTTCCAGCGGGGCTCGAACTCTGGACCTTTCGCATCTGAAGCAAATGCGCATGCCATACACACCTTATGATAGAATAATTACAATTTGACAGATTTCATAATTATATACTTAACGTGTTGAAATTTTCAGATGTCAAAACCGGTAAACAATTCACACAGCTCTGAAAAATGCTAAATGTAAATAAGAACAGACTGCACATAGGAACACAATCTCTGTACATCAATGGCTACTTTAAATGCATTAAACATTCGGAAATTGCACCAAAATGTCAGTAATAGAAAAACAAATGAAATGAAAACACAAAATTAACCATATAAAAAACTTGCCATTCATTAATCTTCTACACTCGGAATTCATTAATCAATACCAATCTTCTACTCGGAATTCATTAATCAATACCAATCTTCTACACTCAGAATTCATTAATCAATACCAATCTTCTACACTCAGAATTCATTAATCAATACCAATCTTCTACACTTGGAGTTCATTAATCAATTTCCAATTTTCACACTCAAAAATTCATTAATGAAATTCCATTTTGCACAATCAAGATTCTGTAACCAATTCTCATATCCACATTAAGGATTCATTAATCAATTCCCCATGTTCTTCACTAAAAATTCATCAATCAATTCCCATTACCATATTAAACAATTCCCATTTACTACACTACAGATTCAATAATCATTTCCCATTTGCCACAATAAACATTTATCAATTCCCATTTGCCACAATAAGGATTTATTAATCAATTCCCATTTGCCACAATAAGTATTCATTAGTCAATTCCAATTTGTTACAATAACGAGTCATTACAGATACTCAAAACCCATTGGCCACAAGGATTCGTTAATCAATTCCCATTTGCCACACAAATGACTCGTTAATCAATTCCAATTTACATTTACCACAACAATGAATCGTTAATCAATTCAATTTTACCACAATAAGGATTTAATAATAAATTATCATTTTCCGTCAACTTCTTGGGTACCGGTATCCTCCATGCAATTTTACACAAAGACATTCTCACCAACTTGTCTAAATATGCAACAGTAAGGGGATGATATACGTCGCTGTGACTGAGAACAATAACAAGAGCAAACATCATCACTTGTGATATTCATCTTTTGTTTGTTTGGTGTTACACAGTCTCCCTGAACAGAGGGTTACACAGTCTCCCTGAACAGAGGGTTACACAGTCTCCCTGAATAGAGGGTTACACAGTCTCCCTGAATAGAGGGTTACATAGTTTCCCTGAATAGAGGGTTACACAGTCTCCCTGAACAGAGGGTTACACAGTCTCCCTGAATAGAGGGTTACACAGTCTCCCTGAATAGAGGGTTACACAGTCTCCCTGAATAGAGGGAGACAGTCTCCCTGAATAGAGGGTTACATAGTTTCCCTGAATAGAGGGTTACACAGTCTCCCTGAATAGAGGATTACACAGTCTCCCTGAATACAGGGTTACATAGTTTCCCTGAATAGAGGGTTACACAGTCTCCCTGAATAGAGGATTACAGTCTCCCTGAATAGAGGGTTACAGTCTCCCTGAATAGAGGGAGACAGTGTCTCCCTGAATAGAGGGTTACACAGTTTCCCTGAACTGACTCACTTCTCCCTATTTTGAACTAAGGAAGACGTTTTTCGTATACAAAAAATATATAGGGGACAATTGGTCTCTTTAACAAACAACCTTCTACTATATTTCTCCCTGGTTTGAAGTTGTAGCTACCGCCCTGAGAAAGTGATACAATTTATTCAGGGGCATAGCCGAGTCTTAATTGATGTGCAGGCCCATGGGAAAACATCGAGTTGTGGGCCGGACTAGAGGGGAATGGTGGCATGCTCCCCCAAACAATTTTTAATTGTTACATCGTCTTAGGTGTGTTGTGGGAACGACCCCAGGAACCTCCGTGGAGTATTACAGGCACGGACGGGTACCCAGGTAGAATCACAGACCCTCTGCAGGCCAGCTGGACATCTTCCGGACATGGAAGAATTTGGCAACAACCATAACCGCTAAGTCGCAGAGGGCCCCAAACATGTTTCAGTTCGGGCTAGTTGAACAGTACATTTATATCAATACACGTATATTATTTGGTTTCTATTACATATCTCTACTTCTCCGGGAAGCTATATATATTTTATCAAAACACATTCTCTAGCAGATGGATGCGTAGCTCTTCTATACACAATTTATTTTAGCTCAATTGCGAAACAAGTTCTTACTACATTACCGTAGCTTAAACACACTCGAGACCTCATTACTGATGGAATTCATTGCCATGAGGGAGATAGAAGAGGCAATGTGGACTAAAAGAGTGTTGCCTTACGACATCACCGCAATTCTGTCAGGGTTCAAACTCACCACCTCTCCATTATGCGACAGACACCATATCCGTTTCATCACAGAGGTTCACATACAACTTCCAGTATTTACCTTCAGAAGAAACTATCTCGCAAATGTTCTAATTTATATACCAATCTGTATTAGCCCGGCCATCAAATTGTTATAACATAAAATCTTCATGAAGTCACCATAAGCAACCCGATGTACTGTGTAACATTGACCCAACGTAACAAGGACATTGCTTGAAACATGAGATTGTAACAGAGTTACTGATGTCCCCAGTCAAACTGCCGGATAACTGAGATTCAAGAACATTGCACAGTGAAACCAAGCCTAGGGCGACAATTTCGCCCACATCGCCCTCTAAACTGATCCCTGAATTGGACTGGTGCATGATATTTTCAGACCAATAAATTAATAAGAAAATTACATTTGGACAAGTTAATTTATCAAAATGGGTCGTTTTTGTCTAAAAATAGTAATATTACTGGCAAAAAATGCAGATCCTGGATCTACACTTTTTGTAAGCCTCTTGAGACGCCTGTGGTGTTGAAAGGCTTAATAATGAGATGATCAGGTTGACAATAAATAAACAGTGGATCCAAGATTGGATAATAGTTCAAGTCATAGAGTGGTCAACATTTCTAGTGGACATACAGAATACTAGGTGGAGGGAAGTCCTTACGAGGTAGATCTTTTTCCGGAAAATTAATTACTTTTGTCTGTGTTTTATACAATACCAACAGGAATCCAAACCAAACATGGACCTACCCCTAACAATACTAGAATGAGGAACTACCCCTAATGATACTTGAATGAGGAACTACCCCTAATGATACTTGAATGAGGAACTACCCCTAATGATAGTAGAATGAGGAACTACTCCTAATGATAGTAGAATGAGGAACTACCCCTAATGATACTTGAATGAGGAACTACCCCTAATGATACTTGAATGAGGAACTATCCCTAATGATAGTAGAATGAGGAACTACCCCTAATGATACTAGAATGAGGAACTACCCCTAATGATAGTAGAATGAGGAACTACCCCTAACGATACTTGAATGAGGAACTACCCCTAATGATAGTAGAATGAGGAACTACCCCTAACGATACTAGAATGAGGAACTACCCCTAACGATACTAGAATGAGGACCTACCCCTAACGATACTTGAATGAGGAACTACCCCTAACGATACTAGAATGAGGACCTACCCCTAATGACAGTACAATGAAAACCTACCCCTAATGACAGTACAATGAAAACCTACCCCCTAATGACAGTACAATGAAAACTTACCCCCCAATGACAGTACAATGAAAACCTACCCCTAATAACAGTACAATGAAAACCTTCCCCCGAATGACAGTACAATGAAAACCTACCCCCTAATGATAGTACAATGAAAACCTACCCCTAATGACAATAGAACACATTGGACTTCGAGATCGAGGTGTTGTCCAGTTGGTGATGATAAATAAAGTTATTAAAAAACCCAACAAAAAAGCATATTGCCATAAAACAGTTTTTAACGCCATAAAACACCAACAATCTGAAGAAAGACCCCATACTCTGTTGGATACAGACAGATGGTCGTAGACGCTTACTATATCTCTCCAACTATTCACCGAACACAACAGATGGAGGACAATAATGAAGGAAGAGCTGTAGTGGATTTCGATGTAATTGATTTTCATGTTTCATAAGAGAATTTGTTATATCAGGTTGCATAGGGTGCATTTCACACACATGATCTTGTCTTTCCGACGAGAGATATCAATTATATTATAATCAATACTGAATACATGCATTGTAGTATCAATAGTCTTGAGGTTTGAGCATTTTCTGTCTTCTTATAAACTTTACTTAATTTACAAAGATCGCGAAACAAGCTTTCACAACGTATATTAATCACTCTCGTTGACGCGGGTGAAAGCGTGTATATGGTCATTCGTGTGGGAGGAAACTGGAGTACCCGGAGAAAACCCACTTTTTCGATTTGGTGACCACCGTACTATCTCACATACTTCCCGGTCCGAGGATTGAACCCGGGTTGCATTGGTGAGAAGCAAACTTGCTAACCACTGCGTTAATCGGACAGCTTTTCCAAAGTACATATTCCTGGTTACTAGCTTCTATCTGGCTACGTGTCTAGCACAAGGTTTGTAATAGTTTCATAACAGTCATACTTTATCTCGGGACTTCGGCTGGTTATAGCTATGTACAATCTCAACTACATTGTAGTTATATTTCCATACTGTATAATTCAGTATTTACGAGACTGAACGTCCACTGATTTAAAGCGTGAAACAGAACAATCGTAAACACAGGCTTGATCCCAACCACCACTAGTAAAATTACTATGTTGCATTATGGACAAAACTCAAAGTGAGGGCCAATGTCAGTGTTTAACATCATGCTTGTGATAGGACTAGGTGCCTCGGGGAATATCACCCCCCAAAACACACCAAAATGGCTCCGCTCCCTTCAATGAGGCTTCGTCTACATGACCAAACCGGTTGTGATTATAAATTAATGCAAACACATACACACACTCAGTACCTGGTTGACAGGTGAATCCGCCAAGGACCATGATCACCTGGTTGACAGGTGAATCCTCCAAGGACCATGATCACATGGTTGACAGGCAAATCCTCCAAGGACCATGATCACATGGTTGACAGGTGAATCCTCCAAGGACCATGATCACCTGGTTGACAGGCGAATCCTCCAGGGACCATGATCACCTGGTTGACTGGAGAATCCTCCAAGGACCATGCTCACCTGGTTGACAGGCAAATCCTCCAAGGACCATGATCACCTGGTTGACAGACAAATCCTCCAAGGACCATGATCACATGGTTGACAGGCGAGTCCTCCCAGGACCATGATCACCTGGTTGACAGGTGAATCCTCCAAGGACCATCATCACCTGGTTGACAGGAGAATCCTCCAAGGACCATCATCACCTGGTTGACAGGCGAATCCTCCAAGGACCATGCTCACCTGGTTGACAGAAGAATCCTCCAAGGACCATGATCACTGGTTGACAGGAGATCCTCCAAGGACCATGATCACCTGGTTGACAGGAGAATCCTCCAAGGACCATGATCACCTGGTTGACAGGAGAAGAATCCTCCAAGGACCATGATCACCTGGTTGACAGAAGAATCCTCCAAGGACCATGCTCACCTGGTTGACAGGAGAATCCTCCAAGGACCATGCTCACCTGGAGAATCCTCCAAGGACCATGCTCACCTGGTGTTGGAGAATCCTCCAAGGACCATGATCACCTGGTTGACAGAAGAATCCTCCAAGGACCATGCTCACCTGGTTGACAGAAGAATCCTCCAAGGACCATGCTCACCTGGTTGACAGAAGAATCCTCCAAGGACCATGATCACCTGGTTGACAGAAGAATCCTCCAAGGACCATGATCACCTGGTTGACGGAGAATCCTCCAAGGACCATGCTCACCTGGAGAATCCTCCAGGACCATGCTCACCTGGGTTGGTGTTTGACAGAAGAATCCTCAAGGACCATGCTCACCTGGTTGACAGAAGAATCCTCCAAGGACCATGCTCACCTGGTTGACAGAAGAATCCTCCAAGGACCATGCTCACCTGGTTGACAGGTGAATCCTCCAAGGACCATGATCACCTGGTTGACAGAAGAATTCCAAGGACCATGATCACCTGGTTGACAGAAGAATCCTCCAAGGACCATGCTCACCTGGTTGACAGAAGAATCCTCCAAGGACCATGCTCACCTGGTTGACAGAAGAATCCTCCAAGGACCATGATCACCTGGTTGACAGAAGAATCCTCCAAGGACCATGATCACCTGGTTGACAGGAGAATCCTCCAAGGACCATGCTCACCTGGTTGACAGGAGAATCCTCCAAGGACCATGCTCACCTGGAGAATCCTCCAAGGACCATGATCACCTGGTTGACAGAAGAATCCTCCAAGGACCATGCTCACCTGGTTGACAGGAGAATCCTCCAAGGACCATGCTCACCTGGAGAATCCTCCAAGGACCATGCTCACCTGGTTGACAGGAGAATCCTCCAAGGACCATGATCACCTGGTTGACAGGTGAATCCTCCAAGGACCATGATCACCTGATTGACAGGTGAATCCTCCAAGGACCATGATCACCTGGTTGACAGGTGAATCCTCCAAGGACCATGATCACCTGGTTGACAGGTGAATCCTCCAAGGACCATGATCACCTGGTTGACAGGTGAATCCACCAAGGACCATGATCACCTGGTTGACAGGAGAATCCTCCAAGGACCATGCTCACCTGGTTGACAGGAGAATCCTCCAAGGACCATGATCACCTGGTTGACAGGTGAATCCTCCAAGGACCATGATCACCTGGTTGACAGAAGAATCCTCCAAGGACCATGATCACCTGGTTGACAGGTGACTCCTCCAAGGACCATGATCACCTGGTTGACAGAAGAATCCTCCAAGGACCATGATCACCTGGTTGACAGGAGAATCCTCCAGGGACCATGATCACCTGGTTGACAGGAGAATCCTCCAAGGACCATGCTCACCTGGTTGACAGAAGAATCCTCCAAGGACCATGATCACCTGGTTGACAGGTGAATCCTCCAAGGACCATGCTCACCTGGTTGACAGTATATTCCTCCAAGGACCATGAAATCATTCAAAGTTTCCAACAAACTAGACATCTCCATATCAGGCCAGCACAGTAATAGACTTATTTTCCGAGCCCAGTTGATAAGAACAAATATTTATTAAACATACTATGCATATGGGAATCATACATATAGATACATATATATATATATATACTCTCTTGGTACTGCTAAAGAATGCCATGTTTCTGTTTATATCTGTATCTAGCTGTGTCCAGCATCATTTGTTTCCTGTCTTCCAGAGATAAATGCCTATCTGAAGGATTCCGGGAAAATGAACTAGCTTTAAACAATGTTGTTTCCTGGAATGAAAATAATCAATATAAATTATTGTTAAGATACACACACACGGACAAAAAAGGACAAGGCCGATGTAGAACCCCAATGGCAATGACAGGAATTAGATATACTCTAATCTGTGCCATCTATATATGCACTTCATTTCCTAAATACACAAATATTCTTTGAAATGATATCGTCAAACCCGGAAATTTAGCAATTTTGTTATTTTCCCAATAGACTGTATATCTATGTCACAGCAAAATCCTTATTGTTTATCTTCTCCAAAAACTGTATTTGTAATGTGACGTCACATCAGTATACACTATGGAAACTATTATCAATATTTCTAGACACAAACAAAAGTAGGTAATTATTTACCAGTAATTTACCCCCGGTGACGTGTATTAGGCGGCAGAAGGCGATGCCTGCATGCAAACAAAAGTATAAAGTCATTCAATAATAATTTACAGGTTGGTTAGACATACGGTAACCGAGGCAGACGGAGATGCCTGCATGCAAACAAAAGATTAGTCATTTAATAATAATTTATAGGTCGGTTAGACATACGGTAACCGAGGCAGACGGCGATGCCTGCATGCAAACAAAAGATTAGTCATTTAATAATAATTTATAGGTCGGTTAGACATACGGTAACAGTGGCAGACGGCGATGCCTGGACAAAAATAAAAATGTATATACTATTTTACTAGTAATTTTCACCCAGGATATAAACAAACTTCTATAATTATGTATTAGTCATTTACACCCGGTCACGCTTAACCGAAGCAGACAGCGATTCGTGGATGCATAAAGAAGCACACAATTAATAACTAGTAATGTTCACCTGGTTATGCGGAGGCGAGGTAGACACGGATGCAGCAGATGTAGACTGATGGAGATCTACCTCTTCTGTACTGTAGACAACAAGGCCCTCCAAGATGTTGGCTATCGTTGCATCAACGTCCTGCGTTTCTTCTACAATTATAACAATAGTTTGTAACAGAGTTGCCAATGTCCACTGCCAATGTGTTTCGTCACAACAATTGAGTGGAAGAATATTATACTCTATAGACTGGTTACATGTCCACCTACATTTTAAAGTTGGAAGTCGTGATAGCGCAGTGGATGCGCGTTCGCTTCAGGTGCGAAAGGTCCGGAGTTCGAGCCCCACTGGAGCTGTTACGATTGTGCCCTTAGGCAAGGCATTTAAATTCCACGTTGCCTCTTCTCTATCCCTCGTGGCGATGGATACCATCAGGAATGAGGTCTCGAGAGTGATTTATATAAGTTGAAATAACTTGTTTCGCAATCGAGCTAAAATAAATTTGTATAAACTACATTTTAAACAGCACAAATGTATAGTGATACCCCAATAAATGAAACACTAGTTGATTGTATACCTTATATTTACATTGAATGTTTCAAGACTGTAAATAACATGGTTATATATATTTCGGGTTTTACGCCTGCATCAGCAACATTTTTGGGCTATATCGCCGGCGGGCAGTTTACCTAACAACACCTTTCCTGGGCAGGCTCCAGCGGTTAACCAGTACTTTGGTGCACCAACCTCCGTAAGAAACTGTCAACTTTTTCATATAAATGAAACATGGTCTGAGCGGGGCTTGAACCTGTGACCATCAGTGATGATAGGTTACAGTGGTATACAAGTCAGTGACCTTAACCACTCGACCACGGAGGCGGACAAATAACATGGTACAATACTTGTGTTAAATATGGATATACGTTGTTTTGTTTCAATACATGCATCAATCGGTATTATTGGCAACGTATGGAAATGCCTGCGATCTGTGAGATCAAATAACAACTTTAACCAATCAGCAGCGTCCCAAGGGCAAATGCTTTTACCGAAATGTAAATACAGTACACTGGAAGGGGCTCAACAGAACCAGTGTAAAACAATGTAAATATTTATCACTGTATTTTTGGTTTGTTTCGACATACATTTGTTTGATATATGTTTGATAAATGTGTGTATGTGTGATATATGTGTGATATATGTGTGATATATGTGTGATATATGTGTGATATATGTTTGTATGTGTGATATATGTGTGATATATGTGTGATATATGTGTGATATATGTGTGATATATATGTGATATATGTTTGTATGTGTGATATATGTGTGATATATATGTGTGATATGTGTGTGATATGTGTGTGATATATGTTTGATATATGTGTGATATATGTGTGATATGTGTGTGATATGTGTGTGATATATGTGTGATATATGTGTGATATATGTTTGTATGTGTGATATATGTGTGATATATGTGTGATATATGTGTGATATATATGTGATATATGTTTGTATGTGTGATATATGTGTGATATATATGTGTGATATGTGTGTGATATGTGTGTGATATATGTTTGATATATGTGTGATATATGTGTGATATGTGTGTGATATGTGTGTGATATATGTGTGATATATGTGTGATATATGTTTGTATGTGTGATATATGTGTGATATATGTGTGATATATGTGTGATATATATGTGATATATGTTTGTATGTGTGATATATGTGTGATATATATGTGTGATATATGTGTGATATGTGTGTGATATATGTGTGATATATGTGTGATATATGTGTGATATATGTTTGTATGTGTGATATATGTGTGATATATGTGTGATATATGTTTGTATGTGTGATATATGTTTGTATGTGTGTGATATGTGTGTGATATATGTGTGATATATGTTTGTATGTGTGATATGTGTGATATATATGTGATATATGTTTGTATGTGTGATATATGTGTGATATATATGTGTGATATATGTGTGATATGTGTGTGATATATGTTTGTATGTGTGATATATGTGTGATATATGTTTGTATGTGTGATATATGTGTGATATATATGTGATATATGTGTGATATATGTGTGATATATGTGTGATATATGTGTGATATATGTGTGATATATGTGTGATATATATGTGATATATGTTTGTATGTGTGATATATGTGTGATATATATGTGTGATATATGTGTGATATGTGTGTGATATATGTGTGATATATGTGTGATATATGTGTGATATATGTTTGTATGTGTGATATATGTGTGATATATGTGTGATATATGTTTGTATGTGTGATATATGTTTGTATGTGTGTGATATGTGTGTGATATATGTGTGATATATGTGTGATATATGTTTGTATGTGTGATATATGTGTGATATATATGTGATATATGTTTGTATGTGTGATATATGTGTGATATATATGTGTGATATATGTGTGATATGTGTGAGATATATGTTTGTATGTGTGATATATGTGTGATATATGTTTGTATGTGTGTGATATATGTGTGATATATGTTTGTATGTGTGATATATGTTTGTATGTGTGTGATATGTGTGTGATATATGTGTGATATATGTTTGATATATGTGTGATATATGTTTGTATGTGTGATATATGTGTGATATATGTTTGTATGTGTGATATGTGTGGTATATGTTTGTATGTGTAGTATATATTTGATATATGTGTAATTGATGTCTAACACACATGTTGTTTTCAATCTTTATGCGACATAATTGTCCTGATCATTCTTGCATCCATTTCTAGTTCACTATATTCACATCAAATATTTAATTACTATTATTACAAATCATTGATAATTCAGCAATTTGATTGGCTAAAACCTGATGGAGGTGAGTTTTTTACTACTTGACCCGTTTTCCACAATTATGTTCCATTCCAGTATTTAAGGTCAATAGTGGTGATGTAGATTTTGGTTGCGATTGTGCATGTGTGCGTGGTTTTACATACAATAATGGCTGATCAATTCAGTAATTTAGCATCTGAGGAAGAACTCAATATATATATATGTTATATTTCGGGTTTTACGCCTGCATCAGCACCATTTTGGGCTATATCGCCGGCGGGCAGTTTACCTAACAACACCTTTTCTGGGCAGGCTCCAGCGGTTAACCAGTACTTGGGTGCACCAACCTCCGTAAGAAACTGCACTTCATATAAATGAGACACGGCCTGAGCGGGGCTCGAACCCGTGAGAATTAATCATTAGATTTTACAGTAAGCATGTACCGGTACTCATGGATCAAATGATGAATTGGTGTAATGCAGGGTTCATTCTAGGTCAGAATTTTGGAAGAAGTGAGGAAGCACGTGATCGCTTCCTTAAATGGTGTGTTCTTTAATATACTTCTGCAAAATAGGGTTAAAATGCACAGTACAACCATTAAATACATTTGAATAGAAGGAGTGCTTTATAATGGACCAGTGTATCTTACTAGACAATTTTGTTTTGAAAATCATAAAAACAATTTTTTTTTAGGAAGAAGTGGGCCCCCCAGAGGGCGATGTCAGGGTCCCTAGGACGACAATTTCGCCCACATCACCCTCTAATTTGATCCCTGGTAATGCAACGCAGCAACTGGTGGTATTACTGATACTAAGTAGTTTTGGAAGGCAGGGTATATTACCGAGATCTTGTTTCACCGCTGTGACAGGGACTTGTGGTAGGACATCTTTCACCTGTTGAATCATTTTACGTAATTCAGCGTCCACGCTATCTAAACAGCTTGCTGAATTACTATTGCATGGCTTATATTGGCTCGCTGGTGCAGTATGTTTGGCTAAAATTGAAAATGGTACGATATCTACAATGCACATATAACATCTAAAATTGAAAATGGTACGATATCTACAATGCACATATAACATCTAAAATTGAAAATGGTACGATATCTACAATGCACATATAACATCTAAAATTGAAAATGGTACGATATCTACAATGCACATATAACATCTAAAATTGAAAATGGTACGATATCTACAATGCACATATAACATCTAAAATTGAAAATGGTACGATATCTACAATGCACATATAACATCTAAAATTGAAAATGGTACGATATCTACAATGCACATATAACATCTAAAATTGAAAATGGTACGATATCTACAATGCACATATAACATCTAAAATTGAAAATGGTACGATATCTACAATGCACATATAACATCTAAAATTGAAAATGGTACGATATCTACAATGCACATATAACAAAAAAAAACGTTTGCGCTGACAACATTTCAGAGCCTCCCTTTGTATACTTTCTCAAACTTGCCTAATAAATTTATATAACAGTAACCTAATATTCCCTATATTTATATTTTATTTATAATTATTATTGTATGAAAACAGCAATTTCTGTGCTTTGAAAAAAGAAGGTGTTTAGATGCATAACTATAGTGTGACAACGATCAGGGTTCATTCTAGGTCAGAATTTTTGGGAGAAGTGAGAAAGAGCTTTGATCGCTTCCTTAAATGGTGTTCTTTAATATACTTCTGCAAAATAGGGTTAAAATGCACAGTACAACCATTAAATACAACATTTGAATAGAAGGAGTGCTTTATAATGGGCCAGTGTATCTTACTAGACACAATTTGGTTTGAAAATAGTAAAAACCAAAAAATAATTTATTTTTTTAGGGAGAAGTCAGGGTCCCTAGGGCGACAATTTCGCCCACATCGCCCTCTAGAATGATCCCTGCAACGATGCTATAACTGTTTTACTCGACCAAATCTAACAAATACCTTTCTGTTGCGATGGCGGTGCTCTTTTCATTTTTTTATAATATTCTGCAACATCAGCTGCAGTAAACTCCGTCTTTTCCAGGTTTAGATCATCCGCTATTACGGATCTTACGCGCTCGGAAAATTCTTCAGTACTCTCTTCCTGGCCTCTCCTCATCACAGAGTGGGTTCTACATAAATGTGAAAACAGTTGAATCACGGCTTGAGCTAGAGGCAGGTTGGACAGAAATAGTTGAATCACGGCTTGAGCTAGAGGCAGGTTGGACAGAAACAGTTGAATCACGGCTTGAGCTAGAGGCAGGTTGGGCAGAAACAGTTGAATCACGGCTTGAGCTAGAGACAGGTTGGGCAGAAACAGTTGAATCACGGCTTGAGCTAGAGGCAGGTTGGGCAGAAACAGTTGAATCACGGCTTGAGCTAGAGGCAGGTTGGGCAGAAACAGTTGAATCACGGCTTGAGCTAGAGGCAGGTTGGGCAGAAACAGTTGAATCACGGCTTGAGCTAGAGGCAGGTTTGGCAGAAATAGTCTCCCGGAGTTGTCTCCCTTCTCCCTATATTAAGTTTAAACTTTATTTATTTTACGATTGTGAAGCAAGTTTTAGCAACTTTTATTAATCACTCTCGTTGGCACGGATGAAAGTGTAAATGTGGTCATTTGTGTGGGAGGAAACCAGAGTACCCGGAGAAAATCCACCTGTCCGATCTGGCGACCACCGTACCATCTTACATTCTTCCCGGTGCGAGGATCAAACCCGGGTTGCATTGGTGAGAAAGATGCAAGCGCACTAACCACTGCACTAATCGGACAGCCTCTCTATATTGATAATTCAAGCTCATGGATAAAAGTTCATATAGAATATATAGGGGACAATTTGGCTGAGACAATGAACACATTGCTTGTAAACCATAAACTACTCGCAATTTTGAAGATCTAACTTACGTCCTGTGAATGTGATAATAATATTATACATAGGCTGTCCGATTAGCGTAATGGTTAACACGCTTGCTTCTCACCAATGCAACCCAGGTTCGATCCTCTGACTGGGAAGTATGCAGGATGGTACGGTGGTCACTAGATCAGACAGGTAGGTTTTGTCTTAAACAATATTTATTGCAATACATAAATCACATATAATATACAATGACATACATATGGCAAAGGAACAAGTAGGAAGCCAAAAACTTCTTATATACATAATATCAATTAAATTTCAATGAGTTTGAAGACTATATAATGTAACAAGGATTAAGTTTAACTTACTATATCATGTAACAAGGATTAAGTTTAACTTACTATATAATGTAACAAGGATTAAGTTTAACTTACTATATAATGTAACAAGGATTAAGTTTAACTTACTATATCATGTAACAAGGATTAAGTTTAACTTACTATATAATGTAACAAGGATTAAGTTTAACTTACTATATAATGTAACAAGGATTAAGTTTAACTTACTATATCATGTAACAAGGATTAAGTTTAACTTACTATATAATGTAACAAGGATTAAGTTTAACTTACTATATAATGTAACAAGGATTAAGTTTAACTTACTATATAATGTAACAAGGATTAAGTTTAACTTACTATATAATGTAACAAGGATTAAGTTTAACTTACTATATAATGTAACACGGATTAAGTTTAACTTACTATATAATGTAACAAGGATTAAGTTTAACTTACTTCAGTTTGAAGACAGTGACAGGAGCGAAGAAACACCATAATACGTCGGTCCATCGTGGACCTTGAATTGTCGTCAAAGAACACGGAAATGATAACCTAGACATCTGAACAGACACCTGAAAGTTATAAGTACATGTAATCTACATTTCAAAAAGACATACGTTTTGTTTATTTCTGAATATGTTTATTTGTGATCGTATCCCCCAATGTATTATCCATCGAGGCGATGCCAGGGTTCAGCCTAGGTCAGAATTTTTGGGAGAAGTAAGAAAGCGCGTGATCGCTTCCTTAAATGATGTTTTTTAATATACTTCTGCAAAATATTGTTAAAATGCACAGTACAACAATTAAATACAACATTTGAATAGAAGGAGTGCGTTATAATGGGCCAGTGTATCTTACTAGACAAAATTTTGTTTGAAAATCATAAAAACCAAAAAAAAATTCTTAGGGAGAAATCAAGGTCCCGTCCCTAGGGCGACAATTTCGCCCACATCGCCTTCTAGAATGATCCCTGGATGCCTTCACATGAATTCTAGTCATTTTATTTTTTATAGAGGATTGTTCAAGATACATATAAGATGCTTCAATTACAGAATCATCCCGGTTCTTTTACATGCCGGTAGCCTGGGTGCCAGTCTGTCCATTTTTCACTTTTTAGCTTCTGGCAAAATGATATCATCAGAAATTCAATACGGCCCAATTAATGGTCTCGGTGTTAAACTATATTTATATGACTGACCAGGCAAAATATATTGACACATGCCTGGTGTATATCACCGATACACCAGACCTGGGTTTATAGTCCCATATGATACCTGGTGTATATCACCGATACACCAGACCTCAGTTTATAGTCCCATATGATACCTGGTGTATATCACCGATACACCAGACCTCAGTTTATAGTCCCATATGATACCTGGTGTATATCACCGATACACCAGACCTGGGTTTATAGTCCCATATGATACCTGGTGTATATCACCGATACACCAGACCTCAGTTTATAGTCCCATATGATACCTGGTGTATATCACCGATACACCAGACCTCAGTTTATAGTCCCATATGATACCTGGTGTATATCACCGATACACCAGACCTGGGTTTATAGTCCCATATGATACCTGGTGTATATCACCGATACACCAGACCTCAGTTTATAGTCCCATATGATACCTGGTGTATATCACCGATACACCAGACCTCGGTTTATAGTCCCATATGATACCTGGTATATATCACCGATACACAAGACCTCAGTTTATAGTCCCATATATGATACACGAGACCTTGGTTTATAGTCTCATATGATACCTGGTATATATCACCGATACACCAGACCTCGGTTTATAGTCCCATATATGATACACGAGACCTCGGTTTATAGTCCCATATATGATACACGAGACCTCGGTTTATAGTTCCATATATGATACACGAGACCTTAGTTTATAGTCTCATATGATACCTGGTGTATATCACCGATACACCAGACCTCGGTTTATAGTCCCATATGATACCTGGTGTATATCACCGATACACCAGACCTCGGTTTATAGTCCCATATGATACCTGGTATATATCACCGATACACAAGACCTCGGTTTATAGTCCCATATATGATAACAAACGGCCTACTCACAGGCTGAATGGGCAGCTCTAGCTCAAAGGCTTGTGTATTGAACTTGAGAAGACCAATGCTGTTGTTAGTAGGAACACCTTCAGGTTGTATCAGAATGGGAAATTCTTGCTCTGAAATGTAAATAATGCATATGTATGTTCACCAGCTGTTCTGCAGATTCTATAAGCAGTAGAAAACACAACGATTGTCAGCTCAATACTGCAATCATGCAGCAATATACCATCTTAATCTTCAATGCTTTCTATGCATTTACTTTATACAAATTTATTTCAGCTCGATTGCGAAAAACAAGTTCTTTCAACTTATAATCACTCTCGAGACCTCATTCCTGATGGAATCCATCGCAATGAAGGAGAGAGAAGAGGCATGTGGAATTTAAATGCCTTGCCTAAGGGCACAATCGTAACGGCTCCAGCAGGGCTAACTCTGGACCTTTCGCACCTGAAGCTAACGTGCATCCACTGCGCTATCACGACTTCCACTTCTATGCATTTCTATAAGTGACCATTAATACACCAAACAAAGTTATAAATCCTGAATAAAGGTGTCGAAACAAATCACACCAATAAACTCATCATCAAATAGTTACATTGTGACGTGAAAAAAAGTGCCAAAAACATCTTGAAAGGCAATTGACTTTAATTTAATTATTCCTTGGCAAAGTCTGTGAATTAACGGGTTAAAACTCTTCAATAAGAAACTATTATGAGCAGGGGAAAAAACACATCGTCACGGAAACAACATGAATATTTAGACAGCCAATAAATTATAAGCGTTCCATGAAGAAACACACGTGATATTAGAAAATTGTTTTTTTTAAAGTCATACACGCTCATATGGAAATACAAATTATCAGAGTAATGTCTAAGCGCCAAGTGGTAACTTAGGACGATAAAATCTGTGTGATAGAACTGTCTAGATTAAAAAGTGCTAGGAAAATAGACAATGAAATGTATGTCGGCGACACAGTTTACACAAATACACCAAAATCCACTCATTTCCTAAAACTGGTTGTTATTTATAGTGAGAAACAGTCTGATCTGAAAACATTTACACATAGACAATGACATTGATGTCAAACACACGTACGGCTGAAAATATCAATGGCTGTTGGTAATACTGGAGTACAAACATTCTGGGAAGTAAAGCAGGGCGTTCATTTGACCCGAGCTCCCTGGAGAATATTCCTAAATCATTCTTAGTTATATTTTCAATCAGATCGGAGATAAAAAATTAAAGAGTATCAGTTTTAGAAATTAAATCTTAAATATGGTTCAGAAAAGCCTTAGTCACTTCGGAATTGGCACACCCAGCAAACGTAAGCTGAGTGATAGTGTTAGTGAAACTGGGACACCTAAACGCCATAAAGTAGACTGTGACACTCGTAAGTCTAAAGTGAAAAGAAAATTCAGGTCTGAGTGGCTTAATGAATTTGAGTGGCTGGAAATGAAACAAACTGATGATCAGATTCTGTTGTATTGTACTTGGTGTAGAGATGCTAAAAAGAAAAATCCCTTCGCTAACAGTGGTAGCACAAACCTACAAAATTTACCTGTACGTAAAGTACCAACATGCATATATTTGACTCTTGAAATTTCCAGCTTGACTCTTGAAAATTCCTGTTTGACTCTTGAGATTTTGACCTAAAGGGTCATTGACTCTTGAGTTTCAAAGTCTAGTGAACGCCCTGAAGTAAAGCTCATGTACTTCAAGATGACCAAAACCAATGTGTCATCTATTCTTAGACATCATTATGAACATACAAGGTTCGAATCTTGTCAGGGTTTCGTTCTGATATGGCCGGTTGGTGAGCTGCCAGCTAGTTAAATAATGGTTACCGATTGCCTACCAGCCTGGCGTCTGGCATACAAGCATAGGATTCGGGAAGTACTGATGTTCGTAAAAAGAGGTGTCTCATAAGTCAGAAATGGCTGACCCTTTAAATAGGGGTGACACTATAATAAACAAACACTTTCCTTTACACTTTACTTTTACAGGGATTGTTTGTCAACTTCAGGGCTGAGGTATAGCAAGAAACCAAAGATAGGCGAGTTCTTCTTCAGTCAATGATGGACATGATGATCAAAGATAGGCGAGTTCTTCTTCAGTCAATGATGGACATGATGATCAAAGATCAAAGATAGGCGAGTTCTTCTTCAGACAATGATGGACATGATGATCAAAGATCAACTATAAAAACAAGTCCTTCTTTATCACCATTTATAGTCTAAAGACACATTATGTATTTGGCATGTATTTGTTGCCGACATTATGTAAATGTCAGGCCCGTAGCCACACCGAGGCAGTAGCCTCGGTTAAAATTTCCAAAGCAAAAAATAAAAAAATAAAATGCCAAAGTCCCTTTGCTGTATGTAGAAAATGTTGACTGCTAGAGAGCTGAATAGCCAGTACATAATTATACGTCTAAACTCATTAAATCAGGAAACGCTTCTATGCACCCACAATGTTAAGGGGGAACATGCCCTGGAACCCCTAGATTGCCTCGGTTGAAATTTGTCTCTGGCTACGGTACTGAATGGACAGGATTATAAATATCAATGTACAAATTCAACAAGTAACATACATGTAGATTAAATATTTTATTTATTTATTACCGACATACTTGTACATAGATCTCCATACATACAGTCAAACCTGTCTTCAGCAGCCAGCCAAGGGAAGTACGGAAAGTGGCTGCTTAGCACAGGTGGCTGCTTAATAGAGGTCTAATCAGCCAACCTGTATTAAGCAGCCAGTTTCCAGATTTCAAATAGTCAAACCTGTGTTAGTGGTCACCTCTATTATGCAGCAAACCTGTATTAAACAGCCGGTTTCCAGATTTCAAATACAGTCAAACCTGTGTTAGTGGTCACCTCTATTATGCAGCCAACCTGTATTAAACAGCCGGTTTCCAGATTTCAAATACAGTCAAACCTGTGTTAGTGGTCACCTCTATTATGCAGCCAACCTGTATTAAGCAGCCGGTTTCCAGATTTCAAATACAGTCAAACCTGTGTTAGTGGTCACCTCTATTATGCAGCCAACCTGTATTAAGCAGCCAGTTTCCAGATTTCAAATACAGTCAAACCTGTGTTAGTGGTCACCTCTATTAAGCAACCTGTATTAAGCAGCCAGTTTCCAGCTTCCCAATATGTTGTTTTATATACATTTGACCTCTATTAAGCAACCGTCTGTGTTAAGCAGCCAGTTTCCAGATTCCCAATATGTTGTTTTATTATACATTTAACCTCTATTAAGCAGCCACTTTCTATGATTCTCTTGGCTGGCTGCTTAAGACAGGTTTGACTGTAAAACCAAAATGTTTAGCACTGTTCAGTTACAAAACCTAAACTGTATTTGTACGCCGTAAAAGCCAATTCAACAACAACAAAATATGATGAACAGAAACATGTCGATAATAATGTTCAGTCAATAATATTGTCATGTTGAAGAACAGTTCCTTTTTATAATTCTTATTTGAGTATATGCATATAAAGTAAAACATACCTTGCACAAACTTTTTTATATTTTCAAGAAACTGTTGTTTACTGTCGTGTGATGTTAGATCTTTGTATCCTAGCAACCGACGAAAAGCTTTTGGTACATTGCCATGGTATGGCTACAAGGAAATATAAACGTTCATCATTGTTCCATCAGCTATGTGCATATCAGGACAGCATATAAAAATAGGAATTCTTTGAATTTAGCTCCAAGTTACTGTTTTGTGACCTCTGTATAAAAATACAAATTTCCAACACCTTCTGTTCTGGACTGGTAATCCAGGGATCGTAGGTTCGATCCCCTGTCTGACCCTAATAAAATTTAACAGTCTTTCAGATGGGATATTAAACCGAGGTCTTGTGTCGTGTCGGTGCTTTACATTGTACCCATAAAAGAACCAGGAGACTCTGGAATGGGTCTGGTCTGTGTCTGTATCATTGCACTATCCTCCAAAAATCTAAAATGACTAATCTCTTCAGGAGTCGTCGCTCATATGGGTAACCGGTAGCGACAATAAATAAACGTAAACAACTTTCTGTTCTGTACAAACTAAAAGCCAGACAAGAGATATCAGACAGTTTGAGCTGGCGTAGACTTTAGACCAAACTGAAGTAACATAATGTAACATTTTAAAATTTAAAGACCAATAAATTTAACATTATAAGTGATACATTTTCCAACAACCCCTCCCTACATATCCCTAAAATGTCAACATTTACACACACAAAATAGAAAACATTTCAAAACTTCCAATTTTACGTGCTGCTTCAATGACTCAAACTCTTTTCACCCCAGTGTGGGCCCTGGTTTTCATAACGGAGTTTCACCCCAGTGTGGGCCCTGGTTTTCATAACAGAGTTTCACCCCAGTGTGGCCCCTGGTTTTCATAACGGAGTTTCACCCCAGTGTGGGCCCTGGTTTTCATAACGGAGTTTCACCCCAGTGTGGACCCTGGTTTTCATAACGGAGTTTCACCCCAGTGTGGGCCCTGGTTTTCATAACGGAGTTTCACCCCAGTGTGGGCCCTGGTTTTCATGACGGAGTTTCACCCCAGTATGGGCCCTGGTTTTCATAACGGAGTAGATTTCTACTAAATTAACAATTCAAGTCTGCAGTGCTACAAAGAGGGCTCAGACATGTTACTAGCTTGGTAGTTAGTAAAGAACCGATCAATTTATATGTACAATATATTATTCTGAAAACAAATAGCTGAAAGTTGTATGTTTAATACAATAGTTTCATATTTGATCAAGATATTGCTGTTCAGATTACAGGGGTAAATTGCAGTTGAAAATCCACATATTTTTAATAAACTCTGTTCGGTATTTAGAAAAGATTGTTTACAATGAACCCAAGGAAACACTATTTTGGAGGAATTCCAGTTTAGAGGGATTCCTGTTTTTAGGGGTTTCACTGTACATTAAATCATTTAATTTAAAATAGTAAAAGGTTAGGATTTCCTTACTGAAATACTTGGGTAACACTAGCAAGTACAATTACATGACAGCACTGGTTATGTAATGAGTACAATTACATGATAGCACTGGTTATGTAATGAGTACAATTACATGATAGCACTGGTTATGTAACGTGTACAATTACATGATAGCACTGGTTATGTAATGAGTACAATTACATGATAGCACTGGTTATGTAATGAGTACAATTACATGATAGCACTGGTTATGTAACGTGTACAATTACATGATAGCACTGGTTATGTAATGAGTACAATTACATGATAGCGCTGGTTATGTAATGAGTACAATTACATGATAGCACTGGTTATGTAATGAGTACAATTACATGATAGCACTGGTTATGTAACGTGTACAATTACATGATAGCACTGGTTATGTAACGTGTACAATTACATGATAGCGCTGGTTATGTAATGAGTACAATTACATGATAGCACTGGTTATGTAATGTGTACAATTACATGACAGCACTGGTTATGTAACGTGTACAATTACATGACAGCACTGGTTATGTAATGAGTACAATTACATGATAGCACTGGTTATGTAACGTGTACAATTACATGATAGCACTGGTTATGTAACAAGTACAATTACATGATAGCACTGGTTATGTAATGAGTACAATTACATGATAGCACTGGTTATGTAACAAGTACAATTACATGATAGCACTGGTTATGTAACAAGTACAATTGCATGATAGTACTGGTTATGTAACGTGTACAATTACATGATAGCACTGGTTATGTAACGTGTACAATTACATGATAGCACTGGTTATGTAATGAGTACAATTACATGATAGCACTGGTTATGTAACAAGTACAATTACATGATAGCACTGGTTATGTAACAAGTACAATTACATGATAGCACTGGTTATGTAACAAGTACAATTACATGATAGCACTGGTTATGTAACAAGTACAATTACATGATAGTACTGGTTATGTAACGTGTACAATTACATGATAGCACTGGTTATGTAACGTGTACAATTACATGATAGCACTGGTTATATAATGAGTAAAATTACATGATAGCACTGGTTATGTAACGTGTACAATTACATGATAGCACTGGTTATGTAATGAGTACAATTACATGATAGCACTGGTTATGTAACAAGTACAATTACATGATAGCACTGGTTATGTAACGTGTACAATTACATGATAGCACTGGTTATGTAATGAGTACAATTACATGATAGCACTGGTTATGTAACGTGTACAATTACATGATAGCACTGGTTATGTAACGTGTACAATTACATGATAGCACTGGTTATGTAACGTGTACAATTACATGATAGTACTGGTTATGTAATGAGTACAATTACATGATAGCACTGGTTATGTAATGAGTACAATTACATGATAGCACTGGTTATGTAACAAGTACAATTACATGATAGCACTGGTTATGTAACAAGTACAATTACATGATAGCACTGGTTATGTAACGTGTACAATTACATGATAGCACTGGTTATGTAACGAGTACAATTACATGATAGCACTGGTTATGTAACGTGCACAATTACATGATAGCACTGGTTATGTAACGTGTACAATTACATGATAGCACTGGTTTTGTAACGTGTACAATTACATGATAGCACTGGTTTTGTAACGTAAACTATATGGAAATTGTGACAGTCAATTTGAACAGACTGACTTCAAATTATAAGAATGGTTGTGGACTTACCATATAGTGACTGATAACTACGTCTATAACGATATGATCTAGAACTGATGTATAGTTTGATACAAGAACTTTTGGGGTCTGTGGGCTCCGATCCTCTTCCACCCAAATATGAATACCCAATATACCGAGCATACCACGCATAAACTGTCTGAAATATATCAATATTTATGTACCACTACATGTACTGTTATGCTGTTTCATTATGAATAATTTAGTCATCATGAAACGAAATCTGTAATCTGTAATACATGTACGTCTCTTTCCATACAATCCACAAAATATACTATCATTTCTATACATGTACGTCTCTTTCCATACAATTCACAAAATGTACTATCATTTCTATACATGTACGTCTCTCTCCATACAATTCACAAAATGTACTATCATTTCTATACATGTACGTCTCTTTCCATACAATTCACAAAATGTACTATCATTTCTATACATGTACGTCTCTTTCTATACAATTCACAAAATGTACTATCATTTCTATACATGTACATCTCTTTCAATACAATTCACAAAATGTACTATCATTTCTATACATGTACATCTCTTTCAATACAATTCACAAAATGTACTATCATTTCTATACATGTACGTCTCTTTCCATACAATCAACAAAATGTACTATCATTTCTATACATGTACGTCTCTTTCATACAATTCACAAAATGTACTATCATTTCTATACATGTACGTCTCTTTCCATACAATTCACAAAATGTACTATCATTTCTATACATGTACGTCTCTTTCTATACAATTCACAAAATGTACTATCATTTCTATACATGTACATCTCTTTCAATACAATTCACAAAATGTACTATCATTTCTATACATGTACGTCTCTTTCCATACAATTCACAAAATGTACTATCATTTCTATACATGTACGTCTCTTTCCATACAATCAACAAAATGTACTATCATTTCTATACATGTACGTCTCTTTCCATACAATTCACAAAATGTACTATCATTTCTATACATGTACATCTCTTTCCATACAATTCACAAAATGTACTATCATTTCTATACATGTACATCTCTTTCCATACAATTCACAAAATGTACTATCATTTCTATACATGTACGTCTCTTTCAATACAATTCACAAAATGTACTATCATTTCTATACATGTACATCTCTTTCAATACAATTCACAAAATGTAATATCATTTCCATACATGTATTTCAATACAATTCACAAGAAAGTACTTTCATACGCAAGATGATGTACTAGTATAATAACTATTACAAACCTTCTAGCAGTAGCTCGTGGTAACAGACAGACGATCATGTAGGTGTGAAGAGCAATGAGAATCCTACACACAATGAGGAACATACCAATGGGAAAATACAGTACCATTAACACAAACTTAAACCCGGGCGGAAATCTGAAAACGAGAGAATACATGTATATCAATCAATTAGTTCCAACGGGAACACAACTAGTAAATGCCAGGGCGTTCATTTTACCCGAGCTCCCGGGTTTTGACGCATAAAAATCAGTAAAGACGCTTGTTTAACTCTTGGTGAAAATGCGTTGTGGGTCAACTTTGACCCGGGACGAGGAGCGGTCAAGCGTCGTCGAACATTTTCTCATCAATGTAATTATTCTAATCTGTCTGTCAAATGCGAACGGAGAGGGCGGAGTAATAAACGCCGTAACTCCGGCTTCGGCCAATGAACGAAGATGTCTTTAAATCAATGAATGAAGATGTTTGTAAAATTTGCCAACAACCATAAGCCTAGATATATTCTCGTAAAGTTGGAGCCAAATTTACATGAAAATACGACTTTTCTGCTGATTTAATGAATATTTTTTAAAAGGTCATGCTTTTATCTTATTGTTGATACCAAAATCATTACGCATTGGTCCGCAGCTGTGCTTTATACATGTACATGTATACATGTAGTGTCATCAGTAACCCCATCCATATATACCAATTAAATCAAGATAATCATTTGGGCTATTGCCAAACTGAATTGTAATATCGCACAAACAACATATGAATAAGGATCGCAAAGCCTCAAAGCAAGCTCACTCATAGATCCATAGCATAGCTAAATCCGAATGATTGAATTCACAGCTGGGGCTAATAACTGTTTTCTCCTGTAGTGAATAATGTTATGTTATAGTTCGGGTTTTACGCCTGCATCAGCACCATTTTGGGCTATATCGCCGGCGGGCAGTTTACCTAACAACACCTTTCCTGGGCAGGCTCCAGCGGTTAACCAGTACTTGGGTGCACCAACCTCCGTAAGAATCTGCCAACTTTTTCATATATAAATGAGACATGGCCTGAGCGGGGCTCGAACCCATGACCATCAGTGATGATAGGTTACAGTGGTATACAAGTCAGTGACCGTAACCACTCGACCACGGAGGCGGACCTGTAGTGAATAAACATGTATGTAAAAAGATATGTATTTTGAACAATGTGATACCGTTACTCCTGCTGTTACTATTTCTACTGTGCAATAGAGCAAGAATTATGATAGTGTACATATTTTGACTATAAAAAAGAATTATGAAACCCTTGAAAGGATTTTGCAGGATAAAGTTTTAAAACAAAAAATATTCCGCACTAGGGATTCGAATCTTGGTCCTCTGGATCTGTAGGCACATGCTCTACCATCGGCCATGAAGTAATTGCATAGACACGCGTGTTAATTTTTTATATATCAGGTGCGCACGCATTCAATCATCAGAATATTTATACTCATCAAAGACACCATTTTGTCTGTCTATTCGAAATTTTAAATCTGATATTAAAACTATTTCCAATGGTGTGTTATTAAATTAGTTCAATTGGCATGTTATTTGCCGAGAAAAAATGTTTATACTGTACCGTAATTCCAGTGTCAGTTAATGTTAATATGGCTCATATGAACGCTTCCAAACATTAAGAAAGCATTCAAGGCGTACCGGAAAACTAATTGTGGGAGAATAGTTAAGTGGTTCTTAACTATTACTCCAATAATTCAGTTTTCGATACGAAGATTTTAATTTAGATAACATATTGACACTTTCATCTCGACTTGCGGTACCGTAAAACTCGCAATTATGAACATGTTTAAAAAGTTTTAAACGATGATTAAGTATGTAAATCATGCATATTGGCAAAGTATCTGTGTTCAAATGTGATGCACATGTTGTTGTTTTACATTTTTCTGTTTGTTGGCTTGAACAAGGACTTGATCACTGTTAGACCTATACATAAATTTTTGTTCATGTTATTTCGATGTCTTATCGTTAAAGCTCATTTTCGCATAGCACTTTCCGCCCTGATCCGATGGCGGGATTTCTGACCAATAGTTTGAAGCTTTTTGGACATGGAACGGTTATAAATGTGTGCATTGCTGTTAAGAATAATCCTAAATATATATATTAAGAACATTAAAAATATATTGTATTACCGTTGTGCATGTCATTTAGCTGTTTGAAGTCAACAGGTAAATTCTCCCATTTTTTCTGAGCAGTCTTCACAAAAGAAATCCGAATGATTTATTATTTAGTACATTTCATGCGTATGAACAATTGGATATTAAACGAAATCTTATTTGGTTCACCGTAATGGCTCGGAGATAAATTTTGTAAACATTTTCGTCTATTTCGATTTCTCGCAATAATCAAATATTCAAAATGGCCGATTTGGAATGGCGAAACACTGCCATGAAATTTAAACGTTGATTTCATGTATAATATTGTGTCAAGCGACGTTATAGACTGTGCAGAATTCAAACAACAGCGTGTTGTTAACAAATTTAATTTACAAAAACGACTTTTTAGAATATAAAATATGCTACGGATAATTGAGGTTTAGCGTTTAGACTTTGAAAAATGGCTGGATAGTAAAATGTCACATTTTTCAAGTCTAAATATTTGGATTAGATCACTGTTTACATAAACGGTTGACATTTTAAAACATGTTTAGATTACAAATGAACTAAATTTGTTTTTTAACCTTTTATCAGAACCATGGTGCATCATACATCGTAAATAAATACTACAAGAAATAGTTATAACCAAAACCGCCCACCTGACTCTGAGAATCATGTGTCCATACCCCAGGACCAACGTCACCAAGGCCAAAAATCTATCGGTCACAGCATCAGGAAATGTGGCGATGTTTTTTAATTTTGGGAGTAAGAATATTAGTTTACCTAGTTTTTGTCACCAAATCACTTATTTCTAACATCTTGACAGTTGTGTGTCTGTTTGGAACTAACTGGAGAGCAGAAAATTGCTAAAAATATGTCCAAATTAGTTGGTAGGAACTGAACATGGGCGCAGACATGTTTCTCGTGCATTATGGGTAAATATTTTTAGCCGAGTTCGATTGGTAAGTAATAAGTATGTTTTCTAAACTCGATAGCCGCCCATCCGATTTGAACTGTACACAGGCCAATTTATGATTTACAACATACAGTACTGTACATACACATAACTAATATACACTAAGATGTACTACACAAATTCTCATTTCAAAAGTAACAATGTAAAGTGAATCAAGAATAAAAGGAAGCGCCTTCGTGGCCAAGCTGTCCAGTGGACGTGAGAAATCTCTAGTACTGGGTTCTTATCCAGGGTTGTCTACTCTCCGCTACACTACCCTGACCTGGTATTAATATTCAATCTGTTGAAATTGGCTAGTAAACGGTAAAAGCAGAAGACATTTCTTCACTAGAACACAGCGACCAAAGAGACATGTATAGGACACACGAGTGCCAAAATCTACTTGAACGTATTCTTTTTTTGGTTTGTATCGATTTTATTACGGCCTACATTGATAATTGATATACATGTTTAATCGATTAATTGAATATCGGTATCAATGTAACTTCATGTGTACATATCGTAAGATGCTTGGAACATAAATTATTAATAACATAGAGCTTATTTCTGATATTCTGAAAAACAAGATTTATAATTGAACTAGAAATTGCGTTTGAAAGAAATGCATGTCTCCGCACCTCTTTGCATCAGTGAAGTAAAGGGTCATAATTCAGTGAACATGAATAGACCCGACACACGGCGATGATATGCCAACCCAGAGTTGGTATTGGTCATTATATGTACAAGTATCATTGAAATTTGACTACGGATCTAGCAGAAGTAGTCTGGACAAACTGTATTCTTCAAACATTTCTCAAAGAGCCATAACTGTGTGAAACATGATTCAAAATGGAACGTAAATATGACAATCACGCAGTAATAGGCTTGGTACTTATGATTCCCATGAGGTTTCATAAAAATCTGGTCATAAATTTAGAAGACCGGGTCCGGACAATGTGTGTTATTTGAAATTCTTCAAACTCTGTAAAAGATGAACCGAGCAAAGCACGAATATGGTATGCACAACTAGGCTTGATATTGATTATTCATGTGATGTATTGTGAAAACCCGACTACGGGTTTCGAAGATCTTCTCCGGAAAAGTTGTGTGACATACGGATCGAACGGCGCCTGTTTTCGGCCTTTGTTTATTCACGTGATTTTTGTTTACATCCGGAACGCGAATTGTACTCGCATGCCATGTTGTAGCCGTATTGAGTTTCTGATCATATTGCCAGAAGTTAAAAAGTAAAACATCGACAGACTGGCACCCAGGCTAGCCATGTTGTTGTTGTTGTAGATCACCCTCTTCGTTGTATAACGTGAGGTGGTGGTCTTACATGTTGTAATAATTCATTGATGTTTCAATCCAAACTGATTAGTTAACAACCCAACTCGGGTGAAGACCTGAACACGTTCATGTACCAGGAACCAATTTCGGAGCCGAGAACAAATCGCTTGACTGGTTCCCGGTAAATGATCGATAAAATTGATTTCTACGGAGAATAACCGAAATCCAGTCGAGATAGCAGACAGCTGACCTTCATCAGAATGAAAACAGAGTGAAAAAAGTTAAATTGAACATGTTTCACGTTGCTCCGGAGATTAGAATAGTGTCACCACCTCGAAAGAGAAGATGTCCTTTCCTGAAGCCAATAGATAGAGCATCGGTAAGATCATCTAGCATCTTTTACTAGAATTGTTGTGAAAATAAATGATGCATTTTAAAGTGTTAGAAAGTGCAATGTCAAGGCCGTTTGTTTATAATATAACATTATGCAACCTGAAAGTTGCTATCCATTCCTGGCATATTTCTGGTTCTTACTAGCTCACCTGACTAATAGCTTATGACCAGATGGTCCATGCATACTACGTACGCCCATTTGTCTGTCAATATTGCCTTTTAATTATATCTGCAATGATTCATATATTGCGAATAATTTGAGTAATATTCTAACAGTAACAGTTCTAAGAACTGACTTTCGAAGATTCATCCGTCCACGTCAAATAGAATACCAAGAAAGTCGTGATCAGTGGATGCGCGTTTGCTTCATTTGCGAAAGGTCCGGAGCCGTTACGATTGTGCCCTTAGGCAAGGCATTTAAATTCCACGTTGCCTCTTCTCTCTCCTTTGTGGTGATGGATTCCATCAGGAAATGAGGTCTTGAGAGTGATTAATATAAGTTGTAAGAACTTGTTTCGCAATCGAGCCAAAATAAATTTGTATGAACTATACGTTTACGCTTTAATTTGTATTTTGCTGATGTCTCTTTGTCTTACCAACTGAAGGTGGCTCATTTTTATCAGAGCTAAAGCCAACGTTTGACAGGCTCATTGTCGATGTATTTGCTCTAGCAGACAATCTGTTTTCATAAACACACCACAAACCGTATTGTATTCTCATTCAATTGTCGCAATATTTGGGAAGCCAGACGCTAGTAAGGGAGAACATGTTTATTTCTATGATTAAATAAATCAACAATCTACAATGTACAACGATCTGTCAGTCTAATCACCCACCCCTGCTGAAATAATATATTTCTGTTTTCAAATATTATAATTATGACATTTGAATAAAATGCGCAACAGTTTTACGACATTTCAGAAATTTAGATAATTTATTTAGGTCATGTCTAATAATAGATTGAGGATTTCCAAGATTTATAAAATGGCTGCACATGTGTATGGACAAATATGTCGCAGAGACGCAAACTTTCGAATTAATTCAAATTAAATCTATCCGTAACCGGTAGGCAATTATTGAAATTTAATGCTACAATTTTATCAAAGTATCAACACGACCGATCGGGCAACCATCTGGCAAATTTACTGCGTCCGATCGACATTTCTTACTAGACATATCCACCGGACATGCCCTAATGTCGAACCCTGATATGAGATAGATTCTATATGTCATATACATAATGATGACAATACATGTACACAACTGACAACTTTATTCTACAGACATTATTCCAGCTGCATAACATTACACACAATGCCAGGACATTGCTCTATATACGGTCCAAATTAGAGCAAGATGTCTCAATTAGTACACAAGTTATAAGCAAATAACTGCAATTACTATTTCATCCTAAATCGAAATATTTTGAACAATTTTACATGTACCATATGTACTATTTTTTATTTTGTAATAAATGTGTCTATTTCATCTGCAAAACAACCACACCATTAGAATCAGCAGAGATTACTCTATAAATGGTCCAACTCCAATGTTGAGCTTGTTATCTTAATGAATGAAAAAGTTATGAAGAAATAAGTCAGAATTGGCTAAAGAAAACACAGATTTGGCTTTAAAAAATGGCTACAAAAAAATGAAAGCCAGGGGAGTAGTTCTAAACATATCATTACCAGTAACAGTTTCGAGTTACAATACAAATTTAGTTTGTTGCGGTATCATTTTTTTATATTTTTATATTCGTACACAGTGTCAAAACTGCTAGTGTCAATTGTCATCAGGTAGATTATAATTATGTGATTATTATCAGAGGATTTATAATTAGGTTATTGTTATCAGAGGATTTATAATTAGGTTATTGTTATCAGAGGAGTTTATAATTAGGTTATTATTATCAGAGGAGTTTATAATTAGGTTATTATTATCAGAGGAGTTTATAATTAGGTTATTGTTATCAGAGGAGTTTATAATTAGGTTATTATTATCAGAGGAGTTTATAATTAGGTTATTATTTTCAGAGGAGTTTATAATTAGGTTATTATTATCAGAGGAGTTTATAATTAGGTTATTATTATCAGAGGAGTTTATAATTAGGTTATTATTATCAGAGGAGTTTATAATTAGGTTATTATTATCAGAGGAGTTTATAATTAGGTTATTATAACCAGGTAGATTATAATTATGTTATTATAATCAGAGGTATCGCAGCTGGGGGTCATAGCGGTCATGGGCCCCAATATTTGACACTACAGCTCCCAGTATTTTGATGTGGAGACCCAAATGTTTGTTTTTCATTTTTCAAAATTATGTGTAGGCCCAGGACTACTTTGTCTAAGAATAGCCACACCACTGTAATACGACATTATACAACAGGTGTGTGCATTGGAATTTTGCTATGACTAGGATTCGTGTGATACCCTCAACTAATGCTACCAGTGAATGTTCGTTCCCCAGTATTTAGCCTTAAAATAATGTTCTCCAAACCTGGAAATATTGCTGCAAGCAAACTTTGAACTGGTTACATGTGTAACTTATGGCGGGTGAAATAGTGACCTGTGTACCGGGAAATTGTCCGAGACCTTCTGGTTTTTCCAATTTTCTTAGGGGGGGGGGTATCACGGAGAGACTCCCAAACCTCCCGTCATGATGCTCCCTTCTGATGCACCTTATAATTAGATCAAACAAGAGCAAGTGTGCAGTATGGCATTAGCCACATTACAGTTACTTAATGTTACATCACCTTTTGACACCATTCTGATTCATAAATCATTTACCTCTCTCTGACTAAACAGAAAGGTTCGAAAGTTAGTGCAGCCCTGGAAATCGGTGCCCTCGGTACTACAAATATTGCCATTGTGTCCTCGTTGCCCTCGGTACTACAAATATTGCCATTGTGTCCTCGTTGCCCTCGGTACTACAAATATTGCCATTGTGTCCTCGTTGCCCTCGGTACTACAAATATTGCCATTGTGTCTTCGTTGCCCTCGGTACTACAAATATTGCCATTGTATCCTCGTTGCCCTCGGTACTACAAATATTGCCATTTTATCCTCGTTGCCCTCGGTACTACAAATATTGCCATTGTGTCCTCGTTGCCCTCGGTACTACAAATATTGCCATTGTGTCTTCGTTGCCCTCGGTACTACAAATATTGCCATTGTATCCTCATTGCCATCGGTACTACAAATATTGCCATTGTATCCTCATTGCCCTCGGTACTACAAATATTGCCATTGTAACCTCGGTGCCCTCAGTACTACAAATATTGCCATTGTATCCTCATTGCCCTCGGTACTACAAATATTGCCATTGTAACCTCGGTACTACAAATATTGCCATTGTATCCTCATTGCCCTCGGTACTACAAATATTGCCATTGTAACCTCGGTGCCCTCGGTACTACAAATATTGCCATTGTAACCTCGGTGCCCTCGGTACTACAAATATTGCCATTGTGTCTTCATTGCCCTCGGTACTACTAATATTGCCATTGTGTCCTCGTTGCCCTCGGTACTACAAATATTGCCATTTTATCCTCGTTGCCCTCGGTACTACAAATATTGCCATTGTGTCCTCGTTGCCCTCGGTACTACAAATATTGCCATTGTGTCTTCGTTGCCCTCGGTACTACAAATATTGCCATTGTATCCTCATTGCCATCGGTACTACAAATATTGCCATTGTATCCTCATTGCCCTCGGTACTACAAATATTGCCATTGTAACCTCGGTGCCCTCAGTACTACAAATATTGCCATTGTATCCTCATTGCCCTCGGTACTACAAATATTGCCATTGTAACCTCGGTACTACAAATATTGCCATTGTATCCTCATTGCCCTCGGTACTACAAATATTGCCATTGTAACCTCGGTGCCCTCGGTACTACAAATATTGCCATTGTAACCTCGGTGCCCTCGGTACTACAAATATTGCCATTGTGTCTTCATTGCCCTCGGTACTACTAATATTGCCATTGTGTCCTCGTTACTACAAATATTGCCATTGTGTCTTCGTTGCCCTCGGTACTACAAATATTGCCATTGTAACCTCGGTGCCCTCGGTACTACAAATATTGCCATTGTAACCTCGGTGCCCTCGGTACTACAAATATTGCCATTGTGTCTTCGTTGCCCTCGGTACTACAAATATTGCCATTGTAACCTTGGTGCCCTCGGTACTACAAATATTGCCATTGTAACCTCGGTGCCTTCGGTACTACAAATATTGCCATTGTAACCTCGGTGTCCTCGGTACTACAAATATTGCCATTGTAACCTCGGTGCTCTCGGTACTACAAATATTGCCATTGTATCCTCAGTGCCCTCGGTACTACAAATATTGCCATTGTGTCTTCGTTGCCCTCGGTACTACAAATATTGCCATTGTGTCCTCGTTGCCCTCGGTACTACAAATATTGCCATTGTAGCCTTGCATTATTTTGCAACCACTATGTTCTAACTTCGCGTTTTGATTTACCTTTGGCAGGACTATTAGCCATATCACTAGATGTTTCTTTATGTGCATTGTCGGAACATGGTCTGGGTGTCAGGGTTTAGCGGACAAATTCTGGCTGGAAAAGAAAGCAGTCGACTTGCACTGTATGGCGTGGAAATTTTCCCGACATATGACATGTGTACAATCTGAACGTTTTTCATTGTACATAATTAGCGTCTCGTCAATGACCAAGTGATCGGTGGATCAGTTACATTGTTACAGTCACATCGAAAATGCTTTCATAGATTGGAGTGTAGACCATATATTATGTCCGTGTATGCTGGAATGTTGGTCCCATATATAGAACATCTAGTGTATGGATCAGTACATGTACCGGTTTAGGGTAAAAAAAAAGGTGGCAGGATGAGTCCGAATAGAGGCAGGGTGAATTTTGAGCCACGATGTGGTATGGGTATTTTGGGTTTAGCCCCTATAAAAATTATGGTCGATTGATCAACGAGGCAGTACATATTGGTTTTAAGTTATATAGGTCTGCCCGCCCGAATCCACCTGTGGAATAGGTCTGCCCGCCCGAATGCACCTGTGGAATAGGTCTGCCCGCCCGCATGCACCTGTGGAATAGGTCTGCCCGCCCGCATGCACCTGTGGAATAGGTCTGCCCGCCCGAATCCACCTGTGGAATAGGTCTGCCCGCCCGAATGCACCTGTGGAATAGGTCTGCCCGCCCGAATGCACCTGTGGAATAGGTCTGCCCGCCCGAATGCACCTGTGGAATAGGTCTGCCCACCCGAATGCACCTGTGGAATAGGGCTGCCCGCCCGAATGCACCTGTGGAATAGGTCTGCCCACCCAAATGCACCTGTGGAATAGGTCTGCCCGCCCGAATGCACCTGTGGAATAGGTCTGCCCGCCCGAATGCACCTGTGGAATAGGTCTGCCCGCCCGAATGCACCTGTGGAATAGGTCTGCCCGCCCGAATGCACCTGTGGAATAGGTCTGCCCGCCCGAATGCACCTGTGGAATAGGTCTGCCCGCCCGAATGCACCTGTGGAATAGGTCTGCCCACCTGAATGCACCTGTGGAATAGGTCTGCCCGCCCGAATGCACCTGTGGAATAGATAGGTCTGCCCGTCCGAATGCACCTGTGGAATAGGTCTGCCCGCCCGAATGCACCTGTGGAATAGGTCTGCCCGCCCGAATGCACCTGTGGAATAGGTCTGCCCGCCCGAATGCACCTGTGGAATAGGTCTGCCCGCCCGAATGCACCTGTGGAGGCTTATATAAAGGGTGGGGCTAAAACGGGCAGGGCGATACGCCCTTTCATCCCGCTCTAAAAAAACCTACATTACCATATATGGACCCATTTTGCATTGTGAATAAGAGTTATTGGCAACCGGTTCATCATCCGATGTTCTTTCATTTCAATGGAATATCAAAACTTCCTCTTTATATCTCTTGACAGATTTAAACGACATTCGCACACACCACACCATCTCACATTACATGGAGTGCTCCACAGTGGCATTATAACCGTGACCTTTTTTCAAGGTCAAAAAGTAGACTTTGGCAAAGTAGATGGTGCTCTAGTGGAAGCTTGCTTTATTGCAGAAAGGTACTTATTCTTGGTATGAGAAGGGACATGTCGTACATTAAAAGAAATGCTGTGGTTTGCAAAATAACCCGATATTTGCTCGTACACACCATTTGTACAATAAGCTAAGCATCTTTACCATACTGTACATATTTCGATTGATGTTGTCTGTTATTAGGTTATGCCAAATTATTCCCGTGGTTATCGTTGTGTAATGACAGTTGCAGGTGTATTTCATGCAAATGGGAATGGATTTTGCAGTGTATTTGTACAATGTATATTGAGGAATGGATTTTGCAGTGTATTTGTACAATGTATATTGAGGAATGGATTTTATTTTGCAGTGTATTTGTACAATGTATACTGAGGAATGGATTTTACAGTGTATTTGTACAATGTATATTGAGGAATGGATTTTGCAGTGTATTTGTACAATGTATATTGAGGAATGGATTTTGCAGTGTATTTGTACAATGTATATTGAGGAATGGATTTTATTTTGCAGTGTATTTGTACAATGTATACTGAGGAATGGATTTTACAGTGTATTTGTACAATGTATATTGAGGAATGGATTTTGCAGTGTATTTGTACAATGTATATTGAGGAATGGATTTTGCAGTGTATTTGTACAATGTATATTGAGGAATGGATTTTATTTTGCAGTGTATTTGTACAATGTATACTGAGGAATGGATTTTACAGTGTATTTGTATACTGAGGAATGGATTTTACAGTGTATTTGTATACTGAGGAATGGATTTTGCAGTGTATTTGTATACTGAGGAATGGATTTTGCAGTGTATTTGTATATTGAGGAATGGATTTTGCAGTGGATTTGTATACTGAGGAATGGATTTTACAGTGTATTTGTATACTGAGGAATGGATTTTACAGTGTATTTGTACAATGGATATTGAGGAGTGGATTTGTATATTGAGGAATGGATTTTACAGTGTATTTGTATACTGAGGAATGGATTTTGCAGTGTATTTGTACAATGTATATTGAGGAATGGATTTTGCAGTGTATTTGTACAATGTATATTGAGGAATGGATTTTACAGTGTATTTGTATACTGAGGAATGGATTTTGCAGTGTATTTGTATACTGAGGAATGGATTTTGCAGTGTATTTGTATACTGAGGAATGGATTTTGCAGTGTATTTGTACAATGTATACTGAGGAATGGATTTTGCAGTGTATTTGTACAATGTATATTGAGGAATGGATTTTATTTTGCAGTGTATTTGTACAATGTATATTGAGGAATGGATTTTGCAGTGTATTTGTACAATGTATACTGAGGAATGGATTTGACAGTGTATTTGTATACTGAGGAATGGATTTTGCAGTGGATTTGTATACTGAGGAATGGATTTTACAGTGTATTTGTATACTGAGGAATGGATTTTGCAGTGTATTTGTACAATGGATATTGAGGAATGGATTTTGCAGTGGATTTGTATATTGAGGAATGGATTTTACAGTGTATTTGTATACTGAGGAATGGATTTTGCAGTGTATTTGTATACTGAGGAATGGATTTTGCAGTGTATTTGTACAATGTATATTGAGGAATGGATTTTACAGTGTATTTGTATACTGAGGAATGGATTTTGCAGTGGATTTGTATACTGAGGAATGGATTTTACAGTGTATTTGTATACTGAGGAATGGATTTTACAGTGTATTTGTACAATGGATATTGAGGAATGGATTTTGCAGTGGATTTGTATATTGAGGAATGGATTTTACAGACAAGCTTTCCGGCCTTTTCAATGCCAAGCCTATTTCTGATTTTCGAATGAACGAATCCAAAGGTGGAGAAAACACGTTCCACACCAGCACTGGATGCTGTCGCACTAAACAGCTGAAGCTGAATACAGAGTTCAACCATGCTACTCTCCAGGCAGTTAGATTGGGATCTCTACCAGGTCAGTGCTGACACTCCCTGTGTGACATCCTTTCCAAACATATATGCTTTGAAAGGACCAGATTGGGCCCTGAATTTGATCACAGTCGGCATACACGATGGATAACTGCTATCACAGTATTCCAAAGCACAATCTACTTCCTCACTGTTGAGCGTACTGCCACAGAACTTGGGATCTAGAATGTTGGCAAGGTAGTGGGCAGGAGTTAGAGCTTGCTTTACACGAGTCTGCACTTTCTTAATGACATTTGCCGGCTGTGCCTCCAGATCACGCTCAATAGCCTTCCAGACATTCACTGCGTCTCCTATTTTCATAAATGACTCTGTACTACTTACTTTCTTTAATACAATCATTACAATGCAAATAATTACCTTCAAAGCATGCCCCCAATTACCAAAACCAAAGACATGTGTGGACACTTACCTCTATACTAACTGTGACCGGCTTATAATTTTTTTCATGTGATTTAAATCAAGTGATTTAAATCATACAACTCTGAATGGATATTGAGGAATGGATTTTGCAGTGGATTTGTATATTGAGGAATGGATTTTACAGTGGATTTGTATACTGAGCAATTAATTTTGCAGTGGATTTGTATATTGAGGAATGGATTTTGCAGTGGATTTGTATACTGAGGAATGAATTTTGCAGTGGATTTTATATTGAGGAATGGATTTTGCAGTGGATTTGTATATTGAGGAATGGATTTTACAGTGGATTTGTATACTGAGCAATTAATTTTGCAGTATATTTGTATATTGAGGAATGGATTTTGCAGTGGATTTGTATACTGAGGAATGGATTTTGCAGTGGATTTGTATATTAAGGAATGGATTTTGCAGTGGATTTGTATATTGAGGAATGGATTTTACAGTGGATTTGTATACTGAGCAATTAATTTTGCAGTGGATTTGTATACTGAGCAATTAATTTTGCAGTGTATTTGTATATTGAGGAATGGATTTGCAGTGGATTTGTATATTGAGGAATGGATTTTGCAGTGTATTTGTATACTGAGCAATGGATTTTGTAGTGGATTTGTATATTGAGGAATGGATTTTGCAGTGTATTTGTATACTGAGCAATTTATTTTGCAGTGTATTTGTATATTGAGGAATGGATTTTGCAGTGTATTTGTAAATTGAGGAATTGATTTTGCATTGGATTTGTATATTGAGGAATGGATTTTGCAGTGGATTTGTATACTGATGAATGGATTTTGCAGTGGATTTGTATACTGAGGAATGGATTTTGCAGTGTATTTGTATATTGAGGAATGGATTTTGCAGTGTATTTGTATATTGAGGAATGGATTTGCAGTGGATTTGTATATTGAGGAATGGATTTTGCAGTGTATTTGTATACTGAGCAATGGATTTTGTAGTGGATTTGTATATTGAGGAATGGATTTTGCAGTGTATTTGTATACTGAGCAATTTATTTTGCAGTGTATTTGTATATTGAGGAATGGATTTTGCAGTGTATTTGTAAATTGAGGAATTGATTTTGCATTGGATTTGTATATTGAGGAATGGATTTTGCAGTGGATTTGTATACTGATGAATGGATTTTGCAGTGGATTTGTATACTGAGGAATGGATTTTGCAGTGTATTTGTATATTGAGGAATGGATTTTGCAGTGTATTTGTATATTGAGGAATGGATTTTGCAGTGGATTTGTATACTGAGGAATGGATTTTGCAGTGTATTTGTATACTGAGGAATGGATTTTGCAGTGGATTTGTATACTGAGGAATGGATTTTGCAGTGGATTTGTATACTGAGGAATGGATTTTGCAGTGGATTTGTATACTGAGGAATGGATTTTGCAGTGGATTTGTATACTGAGGAATGGATTTTGCAGTGGATTTGTATACTGAGGAATGGATTTTGCAGTGGATTTGTATACTGAGGAATGGATTTTGCAGTGGATTTGTATACTGAGGAATGGATTTTGCAGTGGATTTGTATACTGAGGAATGGATTTTGCAGTGGATTTGTATACTGAGGAATGGATTTTGCAGTGGATTTGTATACTGAGGAATGGATTTTGCAGTGTATTTGTATACTGAGGAATGGATTTTGCAGTGGATTTGTATACTGAGGAATGGATTTTGCAGTGGATTTGTATGGTGAGGAATGGATTTTGCAGTGGATTTGTATACTGAGGAATGGATTTTGCAGTGGATTTGTATACTGAGGAATGGATTTTGCAGTGGATTTGTATACTGAGGAATGGATTTTGCAGTGGATTTGTATACTGAGGAATGGATTTTGCAGTGGATTTGTATACTGAGGAATGGATTTTGCAGTGGATTTGTATACTGAGGAATGGATTTTGCAGTGGATTTGTATACTGAGGAATGGATTTTGCAGTGGATTTGTATACTGATGAATGGATTTTGCAGTGGATTTGTATATTGAGGAATGGATTTTGCAGTGGATTTGTATACTGAGGAATGGATTTTGCAGTGGATTTCATTTGTATACTGAGGAATGGATTTGTATATTGAGGAAAATCTACTTGCGTCAGTTATTTCCAGACAGTATCTATAATGAATGTTCTGGAGAATGAGTCTCGAGTTATTTTAGTAAACTTGTGTAATGTCATGATTATGTTTGTTTCAATGTTTGTTCTGGTTCTATGCCTTCATCAGCACCATTTTGGGCTATATCGCCAGCAGGGAGTTTATCTAACAACACCATTACACCGTACGTTGTGCACCAACCTCCATAAAAAACTGCCAACTTTTTTATAAAATAAAGTCCTCTATGGCAAATGTTTATAAAATCAAGGCCTGTATGTCAAATGTTTATAAAATCAAGTCCTGTATGGCAAATGTTTATAACATCAAGGCCTGTATGTCAAATGTTTATAACATCAAGGCCTGTATGTCAAATGTTTATAAAATCAAGGCCTGTATGTCAAATGTTTATAAAATCAAGGCCTGTATGTCAAATGTTTATAAAATCAAGTCCTGTATGTCAAATGTTTATAAAATCAAGGCCTGTATGTCAAATGTTTATAAAATCAAGGCCTGTATGTCAAATGTTTATAACATCAAGGCCTGTATGTCCAAGTGTTTCTGAAACTCTCGGTCTTGAATTAATTTTGACGATGAAGACCGATTGTAATAACCCAAAATCTGTCCATAATGCGTTTCAATAACGTGAGATATCTATCACAAATCCTTTAAACCATGCGTGAATCAGGGTTCCAATAACCATGCGTGAATCAGGGTTCCAATAACCATGCGTGAATCAGGGTTCCAATAACCATGCATGAATCAGGGTTCCAATAACCATGCGTGAATCAGGGTTCCAATAACCATGCGTGAATCAGGACTCCAATAACCATGCGTGAATCAGGGTTCCAATAACCATGCGTGAATCAGGGTTCCAATAACCATGCGTGAATCAGGGTTCCAATAACCATGCGTGAATCAGGGTTCCAATAACCATGCGTGAATCAGGGTTCCAATAACCATGTGTGAATCAGGGTTCCAATAACCATGCGTGAATCAGGGTTCCAATAACCATGCGTGAATCAGGGTTCCAATAACCATGCGTGAATCAGGGTTCCAATAACCATGCCTGAATCAGGACTCCAATAACCATGCGTGAATCAGGGCTCCAATAACCATGCGTGAATCAGGGTTCCGATAACAATGCGTGAATCAGGGTTCCGATAACCATGCGTGAATCAGGGTTCCAATAACCATGCGTGAATCAGGGTTCCAATAACCATGCGTGAATCAGGGTTCCAATAACCATGCGTGAATCAGGGCTCCAATAACCATGCGTGAATCAGGGCTCCAATAACCATGCGTGAATCAGGGTTCCAATAACCATGCGTGAATCAGGGCTCCAATAACCATGCGTGAATCAGGGCTCCAATAACCATGCGTGAATCAGGGTTCCAATAACCATGCGTGAATCAGGGTTCCAATAACCATGCGTGAATCAGGGTTCCAGTAGACTGAATCCAGTGATTACACATCTGGACCACACAGCCATCTTTATATCTTCACCTCTTGTGTGTTGTGCAGGTTAGTAACCAACTTGAACGGGACCCAGTTATATAAAACATGTGACCTGCTTGTATACCTATGGGACCCAGTTATATAAAACATGTGACCTGCTTGCAGAATACCCATGTGACCTAGTTATATAAAACATGTGACCTGCTTGCAGAATACCTATAGGACCCAGTTATATAAAACATGTGACCTGCTTGTATACCTATGGGACCCAGTTATATAAAACATGTGACCTGCTTGCAGAATACATATGTGACCCAGTTAGATAAAACATGTGACCTGCTTGAATACCTATGCACTAGGTAATCGATATGATATTTAAAAATGTTTTTTACTGGCCTATATCATGTGGTTCTTGTCTCCCATAGTAGCAAGCATTAGTACCATGCTTTAGTAGCAAGCATTAGTACCATGCTTTAGTACCAAGCATTAGCAGCAAGCATTAGTAACATGCATTAGTACCATGCTTTAGTAGCAAGCATTAGTAACATGCATTAGTACCATAATTTAGTAGCATGCATTAGTACCATGCTTTAGTAGCATGCATTAGTAGCAAACATTAGTAGCAAGCATTAGTACCATGCATTAGTAGCAAGCATTAGTACCATGCATTAGTAGCAAGCATTAACAGCAAGCTTTAGTACCATGCTTTAGTACCATGCGTACCATGCATTAGTAGCAAGCATTAGTACAATGCATTAGTAGCAAGCATTAGTACCATGCTTTAGTAGCAAGCATTAGTACCATGCATTAGCAGCAAGCATTAGTACCATGCATTAGTAGCAAGCATTAGTACCATGCTTTAGTAGCAAGCATTAGTAGCAAGCATTAGTACCATGCATTAGCAGCAAGCATTAGTACCATGCTTTAGTAGCAAGCATTAGTAGCAAGCATTAGTAGCATGCATTAGCAGCAAGCATTAGTACCATGTATTAGCAGCAAGCATTAGTACCATGCATTAGTAGCAAGCATTAGTAGCAAGCATTAGTACCATGCATTAGTACCATGCTTTAGTAGCATGCATTAGTACCATGCTTTAGTAGCATGCATTAGTACCATGCATTAGTACCAAGCATTAGTACCATGCATTAGTAGCAAGCATTAACAGCAAGCATTAGTAGCAAGCTTTAGTAGCATGCATTAGTACCATGCATTAGTACCAAGCATTAGTACCATGCATTAGTAGCAAGCATTATTAGCAAGCATTAGTACCATGCATTAGCAGCAAGCATTAGTATCATGCATTAGTAGCAAGCATTAGTACCATGCTTTAGTAGCAAGCATTAGTAGCAAGCATTAGTACCATGCATTAGCAGCAAGCATTAGTACCATGCTTTAGTATCATGCATTAGCAGCAAGCATTAGTACCATGCAATAGTAGCAAGCATTAGTACCATGCATTAGTAGCAAGCATTAATAGCAAGCATTAGTACCATGCATTAGTAGCAAGCATTAGTAGCAAGCATTAGTACCATGCATTAGTAGCAAGCATTAGTACCATGCTTTAGTAGCATGTATTAGCAGCAAGCATTAGTACCATGCATTAGTAGCAAGCATTAGTAGCAAGCATTAGTACCATACATTAGTACCATGCTTTAGTAGCATGCATTAGTACCATGCTTTAGTAGCATGCATTAGTACCATGCATTAGTACCATTCATTAGTACCAAGCATTAGTACCATGCATTAGTAGCAAGCATTAACAGCAAGCATTAGTAGCAAGCTTTAGTAGCATGCATTAGTACCATGCATTAGTACGAAGCATTAGTAGCATGCATTAGTACCAAGCATTAGTACCATGCATTAGTAGCAAGCATTATTAGCAAGCATTAGTACCATGCATTAGCAGCAAGCATTAGTAGCAAGCATTAGTACCATGCTTTAGTAGCAAGCATTAGTAGCAAGCATTAGTACCATGCATTAGCAGCAAGCCTTAGTACCATGCTTTAGTAGCAAGCTTTAGTAGCAAGCATTAGTAGCAAGCATTAGTAGCATGCATTAGTAGCAAGCATTAGTAGCAAGCATTAGTACCATGCTTTAGTAGCAAGCATTAGTACCATGCTTTTGTATCATGCATTAGCAGCAAGCATTAGTACCATGCATTAGTAGCAAGCATTAGTACCATGCATTAGTAGCAAGCATTAGTACCATGCTTTAGTAGCAAGCATTAGTACCATGCTTTAGTAGCATGTATTAGCAGCAAGCATTAGTACCATGCATTAGTAGCAAGCATTAGTAGCAAACATTAGTACCATGCTTTAGTAGCATGCATTAGTACCATGCTTTAGTAGCAAGCTTTAGTACCATGTATTAGTACCAAGCATTAGTACCATGCATTAGTAGCAAGCATTAACAGCAAGCATTAGTAGCAAGCTTTAGTAGCATGCATTAGTACGATGCATTAGTACCAATCATTAGTAGCATGCATTAGTACCAAGCATTAGTAACACGCATTAGTAGCAAGCATTAGTACCATGCATTAGTAGCAAGCATTAGTAGCAAGCATTAGTACCATGCATTAGTACCATGCTTTAGTAGCATGCATTAGTACCATGCATTAGTACCAAGCATTAGTACCAAGCATTAGTACCATGCATTAGTACCATGCATTAGTACCATGCATTAGTACCATGCTTTAGTAGCATGCATTAGTACTATGCATTAGTACCATGCATTAGTACCATGCTTTAGTAGCATGCATTAGTAGCATGCATTAGCAGCAAGCATTAGTACCAAGCATTAGTAGCATGCATTAGTACCATGCTTTAGTAGCAAGCATTAGTAGCAAGCATTAGTACCATGCATTAGTACCATGCATTAGTACCATGCATTAGCAGCAAGCATTAGTACCATGTTTTAGTACCATGCATACCATGCATTAGTACCATGCATTAGCAGCAAGCATTAGTACCATGCTTTAGTACCATGCGTACCAAGCATTAGTATCATGCATTAGCAGCAAGCATTAGTACCATGCATTAGTAGCAAGCATTAGTACCATGCTTTAGTAGCAAGCATTAGTAGCAAGCATTAGTACCATGCATTAGCAGCAAGCATTAGTACCATGCATTAGTAGCAAGCATTAGTACCATGCATTAGCAGCAAGCATTAGTACCATGCTTTAGTAGCAAGCATTAGTAGCATGCATTAGTAGCATGCATTAGTAGCAAGCATTAGTACCATGCTTTAGTAGCAAGCATTAGTACCATGCATTAGTAGCAAGCATTAGTACCATGCTTTAGTACCATGCGTACCAAGCATTAGTATCATGCATTAGCAGCAAGTATTAGTACCATGCATTAGTAGCAAGCATTAGTACGATGCTTTAGTAGCAAGCATTAGTAGCAAGCATTAGTACCATGCATTCGCAGCAAGCATTAGTACCATGCATTAGTGGCAAGCATTAGTGCCATGCTTTAGTAGCAAGCATTAGTAGCATGCATTAGTAGCATGCATTAGTAGCAAGCATTAGTACCATGCTTTAGTAGCAAGCATTAGTACCATGCTTTAGTATCATGCATTAGCAACAAGCATTAGTACCATGCATTAGTAGCAAGCATTAGTACCATGCATTAGTAGCAAGCATTAGTAGCAAGCATTAGTACCATGCATTAGTAGCAAGCATTAGTACCATGTTTTAGTATCATGCATTAGCAGCAAGCATTAGTACCATGCTTTAGTAGCATGTATTAGCAGCACGCATTAGTACCATGCATTAGCAGCAAGCATTAGTACCATGCATTAGTAGCAAGCATTAGTATCATGCATTAGTACCATGCTTTAGTAGCAAGCATTAGTACCATGCATTAGTAGCAAGCATTAGTACCATGCTTTAGTAGCAAGCATTAGTACCATGCTTTAGTAGCAAGCATTAGTAGCAAGCATTAGTACCATGCTTTAGTAGCAAGCATTTACAGCAAGCATTAATTAGTAGCAAGCATTAGTAGCATTTATTTGCGTTTGTAATTGCTGGTATTGTATTTGTAATTGCTGGTGTTGCGTTTGTAATCGCTGGTATTGTATTTGTAATTGCTGGTGTTGCGTTTGTAATTGCTGGTATTGTATTTGTAATTGCTGGTGTTGCGTTTGTAATCGCTGGTATTGTATTTGTAATTGCTGGTGTTGTGTTTGTAATCGCTGGTATTGTATTTGTAATTGCTGGTGTTGCGTTTGTAATTGCTGGTGTTGCGTTTGTAATTGCTGGTATTGTATTTGTAATTGCTGGTGTTGCGTTTATAATCGCTGGTATTGTGTTTATAATCGCTGGTGTTGCGTTTGTAATTGCTGGTATTGTATTTGTAACTGCTGGTGTTGCGTTGTAACTGCTGGTGTTGCGTTATGTAATTGCTGGTATTGTATTTGTAACTGCTGGTGTTGCGTTATGTAATTGCTGGTATTGTGTTTGCTCTAAGCATCCTATAGATGTTTACAATTACAATTGTATTCATTACAAAAACATTGAGTAATTGTTGCTGTACAGAAATCTAACCTTTTAAGTTAAAAGTTTTAACATTTTCATGTGGACTTGCACTTTTTTAAATCAAATTAAAGATCCCCGAGCGACATGCTCATCCGACAAGCTCAAGTCACTCCTCTCCCTTTACCGCCAAACTGTCTGTGTGCATCTCTCCCATCACCTACTCAACTACTGGTATAACATTCAATAGTATTGGAAATATATTATATTGCAACCTTACCCCAGTCAATGGATTAGATCTACAGCCGGTTTAAATCAATGCAGCTTGAACCTTTCCCCTGGTAAAGAACTCTATGTTACAGGAGATGAGGATAGAGAGTGACCGTGAGTGATACCCTACGACACATACGTTACATATGCTATATATATCTACCAATCAGAATGTAGTAGGTTTGATCTTTGTCCTCAGCGAAGTATTTCCCATCGATACAAGTCTCCCATCGATAGTCTCCCATCGATACAAGTCTCCCATCGATACAAGTCTCCCATCGATACAAGTCTCCCATCGATACAAGTCTCCAAGTCTCCCATCGATACAAGTCTCCCATCGATACAAGTCTCCCATCGATACAAGTCTCCCATCGATACAAGTCTCCCATCGATACAAGTCTCCCATCGATACAAGTCTCCCATCGATTATACTAGTCTTTCGAATACGACTCCTAACCAGAAGACAGCTCTTGTACTCTGTGCTGTCAAATGACGGCCATCACACACAGGTCACTCTGTAGCTTCCTCCCATCACACACAGGTCACTCTCTAGCTTCCTCCCATCACACACAGGTCACTGTGTAGCTTCCTCCCATCACACACAGGTCCACTCTCTAGCTTCCTCCCATCACACACAGGTCACTCTCTAGCTTCCTCCCATCACACACAGGTCACTGTGTAGCTTCCTCCCATCACACACAGGTCACTGTGTAGCTTCCTCCCATCACACACATGTCACTCTGTAGCTTCCTCCCATCACACACAGGTCACTCTCTAGCTTCCTCCCATCACACACAGGTCACTCTCTAGCTTCCTCCCATCACACACAGGTCACTGTGTAGCTTCCTCCCATCACACACAGGTCCACTCTCTAGCTTCCTCCCATCACACACAGGTCACTCTGTAGCTTCCTCCCATCACACACAGGTCACTCTCTAGCATCCTCCCATCACACACAGGTCACTCTCTAGCTTCCTCCCATCACACACAGGTCACTATGTAGCTTCCTCCCATCACATACAGGTCACTCTCTAGCTTCCTCCCATCACACACAGGTCACTATGTAGCTTCCTCCCATCACACACAGGTCACTCTCTAGCTTCCTCCCATCACACAGGTCCACTCTCTAGCTTCCTCCCATCACACACAGGTCACTCTCTAGCTTCCTCCCATCACACACAGGTCACTGTGTAGCTTCCTCCCATCACACACAGGTCACTGTGTAGCTTCCTCCCATCACACACAGGTCACTCTGTAGCTTCCTCCCATCACACACAGGTCACTCTCTAGCTTCCTCCCATCACACACAGGTCACTCTCTAGCATCCTCCCATCACACACAGGTCACTCTCTAGCTTCCTCCCATCACACACAGGTCACTCTCTAGCTTCCTCCCATCACACACATGTCACTCTCTAGCTTCCTCCCATCACACACAGGTCACTCTCTAGCTTCCTCCCATCACACACAGGTCACTATGTAGCTTCCTCCCATCACACACAGGTCACTCTCTAGCTTCCTCCCATCACACAGGTCCACTCTCTAGCTTCCTCCCATCACACACAGGTCACTCTCTAGCTTCCTCCCATCACACACAGGTCACTGTGTAGCTTCCTCCCATCACACACAGGACACTCTCTAGCTTCCTTCCATCACACACAGGTCACTGTGTAGCTTCCTTCCATCACACACAGGTCACTGTGTAGCTTCCTTCCATCACACACAGGTCACTCTCTAGCTTCCTTCCATCACACACAGGTCACTGTGTAGCTTCCTCCCATCACACACAGGACACTCTCTAGCTTCCTTCCATCACACACAGGTCACTCTCTAGCTTCCTTCCATTACACACACAGGTCACTGTAGCTTCCTCCCATCACATACAGGTCACTCTCTAGCTTCCTCCCATCACACACATGTCACTCTCTAGCTTCCTCCCATCACACACAGGTCACTCTGAAGCTTCCTCCCATCACACACAGGTCACTGTAGCTTCCTCCCATCACACAGGTCCACTCTCTAGCTTCCTCCCATCACACACAGGTCACTGTAGCTTCCTCCCATCACACAGGTCCACTCTCTAGCTTCCTCCCATCACACACAGGTCACTGTAGCTTCCTCCCATCACACACAGGTCACAGTAGCTTCCTCCCATCACACACAGGTCACTGTAGCTTCCTCCCATCACACACAGGTCACTGTAGCTTCCTCCCATCACACAGGTCCACTCTCTAGCTTCCTCCCATCACACACAGGTCACTCTCTAGCTTCCTCCCATCACACACAGGTCACTATGTAGCTTCCTCCCATCACACACAGGTCACTTTAGCTTCCTTCCATCACACACAGGTCACTGTAGCTTCCTCCCATCACACACAGGTCACTGTGTAGCTTCCTTCCATCACACAAAGGTCACTCTCTAGCTTCCTCCCATCACACACAGGTCACTCTGAAGCTTCCTCCCATCACACACAGGTCACTGTAGCTTCCTCCCATCACACAGGTCCACTCTCTAGCTTCCTGCCATCACACACAGGTCACTGTAGCTTCCTCCCATCACACACAGGTCACTGTAGCTTCCTCCCATCACACACAGATCATGGTAGCTTCCTCCCATCACACACAGGTCACTGTAGCTTCCTCCCATCACACACAGGTCACTGTAGCTTCCTCCCATCACACAGGTCCACTCTCTAGCTTCCTTCCCATCACACACAAGTCACTGTAGCTTCCTCCCATCACACACAGGTCACTGTAGCTTCCTCCCATCACACACAGGTCCACTCTCTAGCTTCCTCCCATCACACACAGGTCACTGTAGCTTCCTCACATCACACACAGGTCACTGTAGCTTCCTCCCACCTCTTTCGGATGGTTTTGGTCATGGCCATAGGACAAAAAACAAACATTGTTTAGAAAACAAACTGACATCAAAGGGAGCATACTCCAAATGACCTGATACACTGTTTAACATACAATTAGGTTTTGGTAACCTCCCTTCCTTTGAACATGCTTCTGTTAACATGTAAACCAGTTGCACATCTGTTATTGTGATATTCTTTCCAAAAATATGTTGCCATTTGCTTAGTTTATTAATTCCATGGAAATGCTAAAGTTTAATGAGTAAATGTCAGTTGCTGGGACCAGGTTTTGGCTTCTGGTATTGTACATCTCCAGGGATTGATTTAATTTAGATTTGCCCTTTGATTAAAAGAGGTATTATTTGTTAGTTTTAGATTGTGTGCTTCAGGCAGCTGCCATGTTTTGATTGCACAGCTTAATATTTTTATTTTGTTGTAAATGAAAAGTGAAGTCAACAACCGTGACAATAACCCATGGCAACAACACATGACAATAACCCCACGACAATTACCATGGCAACAACCCATGTCAACAACACATGACAATTACCGTGACAATAACCCATGGCAACAACCCATGACAATTACCATGGCAACAACCCATGTCAACAACACATGACGACAATAACCTGTGCCAACAACCCATGATAATAACCCATGGAAACCCATAGCAACACATGACAATAACCCATGACATTAACCCATAACAAACTTCACAAAATGGTCTAAAATCTTACAGGACAGTCGGTCTGGTAAGAAGAAGTCAGTGTATACAAAATGGTCTAAAAACTTACAGGACAGTCGGTCTGGTAAGAAGAAGTCAGTGTATACTAGACCAAATAAATGTTTACAGGACCGAAAGGATATATATATATATAATATTATTCATTGTTTATTTTATGTATTCGTATCTAATCCTGTAACCGTGTCAACCTCACACTCCACATATATTCAGTCAATGGCCTATTTTGTTTTTAGCATTGTGAAAAAGATGTGTGAATCACCAGTACTGGACATAGCCTTGAGCCCTTGACATAGTCAATGGCCTTCATCTGTCCTATTCCAGGTACAAGCTGTTATGTTTCAATTTGAGGGACAATGGTTCATTTATATGTATTTCAAACTACTATGCATTACCAGATAATTATGTGGGAAACAGATGTAACAGTGAATAAACAATGTTGTAAAGGTCAAGTATTAGGTCACACATAGTTCAAGATAGATGAAATCCAGGCAAAATAGTAAAAAGTGACAGGAGATCCTGGTAGATGTGGGACAAACATAAACATTCTTCACTACAGGAGATCCTGGTAGATGTGGGACAAATGTAAACATTCTTCAGGCAGGAGTTCCTGGTAGATGTGGGACAAATGTAAACATTATTCACTACAGGAGATCCTGGTAGATGTGGGACAAATGTAAACATTCTTCAGGCAGGAGAACCTGGTAGATGTGGGACAAATGTAAACATTCTTCAAGCAGGAGATCCTGGTAGATGTGGGACAAATGTAAACATTCTTCACCACAGGAGATCCTGGTAGATGTGGAACAAATGTAAGCATTCTTCAGACAGGAGATCCTGGTAGATGTGGGACAAATGTAAACATTCTTCACTACAGGAGATCCTGGTAGATGTGGGACAAATGTAAACATTCTTCACTACAGGAGATCCTGGTAGATGTGGGACAAATGTAAACATTCTTCACTACAGGAGATCCTGGTAGATGTGGGACAAATGTAAACATTCTTCAGGCAGGAGATCCTGGTAGATGTGGGACAAATGTAAACATTCTTCAAGCAGGAGATCCTGGTAGATGTGGGACAAATGTAAACATTCTTCAGACAGGAGATCCTGGTAGATGTGGGACAAATGTAAACATTCTTCAGACAGGAGATCCTGGTAGATGTGGGACAAATGTAAACATTCTTCAGACAGGAGATCCTGGTAGATGTGAGACAAATGTAAACATTCTTCACTACAGGAGATCCTGGTAGATGTGGGACAAATGTAAACATTCTTCAGACAGGAGATCCTGGTAGATGTGAGACAAATGTAAACATTCTTCACTACAGGAGATCCTGGTAGATGTGGGACAAATGTAAACATTCTTCAGACAGGAGATCCTGGTAGATGTGGGACAAATGTAAACATTCTTCAGACAGGAGATCCTGATAGATGTGAGACAAATGTAAACATTCTTCAGACAGGAGATCCTGGTAGATATGGGACAAATGTAAACATTCTTCAGGCAGGAGATCCTGGTAGATGTGGGACAAATGTAAACATTCTTCAGACAGGAGATCCTGGTAGATGTGAGACAAATGTAAACATTCTTCACTACAGGAGATCCTGGTAGATGTGGGACAAATGTAAACATTCTTCAGACAGGAGATCCTGGTAGATGTGAGACAAATGTAAACATTCTTCACTACAGGAGATCCTGGTAGATGTGGGACAAATGTAAACATTCTTCAGACAGGAGATCCTGGTAGATGTGAGACAAATGTAAACATTCTTCACTACAGGAGATCCTGGTAGATATGGGACAAATGTAAACATTCTTCAGACAGGAGATCCTGGTAGATATGGGACAAATGTAAACATTCTTCAGACAGGAGATCCTGGTAGATATGGGACAAATGTAAACATTCTTCAGACAGGAGCTCCTGGTAGATATGGGACAAATGTAAACATTCTTCAGGCAGGAGATCCTGGTAGATATGGGACAAATGTAAACATTCTTCAGACAGGAGATCCTGGTAGATATGGGACAAATGTAAACATTCTTCAGACAGGAGATCCTGGTAGATATGGGACAAATGTAAACATTCTTCACTACAGGAGATCCTGGTAGATATGGGACAAATGTAAACATTCTTCAGACAGGAGATCCTGGTAGATATGGGACAAATGTAAACATTCTTCAGACAGGAGATCCTGGTAGATGTGGGACAAATGTAAACATTCTTCAGACAGGAGATCCTGGTAGATGTGGGACAAATGTAAACATTCTTCAGACAGGAGATCCTGGTAGATGTGAGACAAATGTAAACATTCTTCACTACAGGAGATCCTGGTAGATGTGGGACAAATGTAAACATTCTTCAGACAGGAGATCCTGGTAGATGTGAGACAAATGTAAACATTCTTCACTACAGGAGATCCTGGTAGATGTGGGACAAATGTAAACATTCTTCAGACAGGAGATCCTGGTAGATGTGGGACAAATGTAAACATTCTTCAGACAGGAGATCCTGATAGATGTGAGACAAATGTAAACATTCTTCAGACAGGAGATCCTGGTAGATATGGGACAAATGTAAACATTCTTCAGACAGGAGATCCTGGTAGATGTGGGACAAATGTAAACATTCTTCAGACAGGAGATCCTGGTAGATGTGAGACAAATGTAAACATTCTTCACTACAGGAGATCCTGGTAGATGTGGGACAAATGTAAACATTCTTCAGACAGGAGATCCTGGTAGATGTGAGACAAATGTAAACATTCTTCACTACAGGAGATCCTGGTAGATGTGGGACAAATGTAAACATTCTTCAGACAGGAGATCCTGGTAGATGTGAGACAAATGTAAACATTCTTCACTACAGGAGATCCTGGTAGATATGGGACAAATGTAAACATTCTTCAGACAGGAGATCCTGGTAGATATGGGACAAATGTAAACATTCTTCAGACAGGAGATCCTGGTAGATATGGGACAAATGTAAACATTCTTCAGACAGGAGCTCCTGGTAGATATGGGACAAATGTAAACATTCTTCAGGCAGGAGATCCTGGTAGATATGGGACAAATGTAAACATTCTTCAGACAGGAGATCCTGGTAGATATGGGACAAATGTAAACATTCTTCAGACAGGAGATCCTGGTAGATATGGGACAAATGTAAACATTCTTCACTACAGGAGATCCTGGTAGATATGGGACAAATGTAAACATTCTTCAGACAGGAGATCCTGGTAGATATGGGACAAATGTAAACATTCTTCAGACAGGAGATCCTGGTAGATATGGGACAAATGTAAACATTCTTTACTTCTTTTTGTTACATAAATGATCATATCTGTACCTTAAATTATGTTCTGATTATCAACAATAAATACTGGAGTGTTACGATTGTGCCCTTAGGCAAGGCATTTAATTTCCACGATGCCAGTCTTCTCTCCCTCGTGGCAATGGATTCCATCAGGAATGAGGTCTCGAGAGTGATTAATATAAGTTGTAAGAGCTTGTTTCGCAATCGAGCTAAAGTAAATTTGTATAAACTAAACTACATGTATAGCCCAACTATGTGGCTCTAGTTACCTCCGTGGACGGTTGTTATATAAGGAATGCTAATGACATGATAATAACGGTTCACGTGTTGGACTAGTAATACATGTATGGCCTAATAATGCTGTAATAATGATAAAATATTGGAAACTGACTCGAGAATTATCCAATACAGACAAATTAAACAAATGACTAAATTATTTAATTGAATTGTATTAAAATTTATATAATATTTTATATATTAAAAAAACATAACGGCAGTTTTTATATTCGAATACGATTTTAACATTCGAATATTCAGACTTTCAAACAAATATTCAATATTCGTTGCAATCCCTAATATTTTTACAATTTTTATTAAAATTCTTGTCCAATAAGCTAAACTGGCCATTGAAAACTACCTTCTACAAAGCACTAGTTGAACTGAAAGTTGGTAATTGGTAGATCATTATATACAAAGTAACACCGTTTTTGTATGTAATCTTATACATGACCAATAACCTACATTGTGTAATCTTATACATGACCAATAACCTACACTGTGTTATCTTATACATGACCAATAACCTACATTGTGTTATCTTATACATGACCAATAACCTACACTGTGTTATCTTATACATGACCAATAACCTACCCTGTGTTATCTTATACATGACCAATAACCTACACTGTTATCTTATACATGACCAATAACCTACCCTGTGTTATCTTATACATGACCAATAACCTACACTGTGTTATCTTATACATGACCAATAACCTACCCTGTGTAATCTTATACATGACCAATAACCTACACTGTGTAATCTTATACATGACCAATAACCTACACTGTGTTATCTTATACATGACCAATAACCTACACTGTGTAATCTTATACATGTGTTACCCCGTGAGGCGTAGTGTATGTGTGTGTCACGTCGTAATCGTTGTGTGGTGTATGTCATCGTAAGCCGTGGTGTATTTCTTTACCCGTATCTATATAAACACAAGACGATAGTTAAGAAATATCCTTTACTTTATTTTGCACAGTCACTGGTGTTGTGTACAATAACATATGCACAATGTGTATCAATATTAATGTAATACAATTTCAATGCATAGTTAATGTATATATACATGTGAGCAATGTGTCGAAAGATACACAGCTGACAAGAGTTGCAGAATAATCATCTTTTAAATAACTACATTATCAGTTAATATCAATAATTCTTGAAACTACTTAAAAGACTATTAATGCTATCAATCATTTATGGGGATATTAGCCTATCCGTAAATGACAAATAAAATACTATATTTTTGGGGAATCAGCTATTTAATTTGAGCACTCGTTTGCATGTGAAATGTACCTAGGGAAAATTCCGTTCCTTGAGCATTGTTCATTTTAAAAATTGCCTTTTAGACTTACGCACGTTTTGAATTTTAAAATAATAATGTTCGACAATGTCAATGATTTAAAAATTAAACAATAATGCATGAAATCAAAACCAAAATCAAATTTAAATCTATGTACAAAAATGCTGAGAATAAAGGAAAGCTAAGCTTTAATTATTTAATTACTTTGTAAAATTATTTGAAAAACAAGTTCTAGAAAAATGAAGATAAAATGAAAGTGAACTTACCTATATAAACACAAGACGATAGTTAAGAAATATCCTTTACTTTATTTTGCACAGTCACTGGTGTTGCGACTTGCTTTGTGTGTTATACGTTTATTTATCATCGCTACCGGTTGCCCATATGAGCGACACCTCCTGAAGAGATTAGTCATTTTAGATTTTTGGAGGATAGTGCAATGATACAGAGAGAGACCCATTCCAGAGTCTCCTCTGGTTCTTTTACGTGCACGGTGTATAGCACCGACACAAGACCTCGGTTTAACGTCCCATCTGAAAAACTGTTAATTTTATTAGGGTCAGATGGGGGATCGAACCTGCAATCCCTGGATTACCAGTCCAGCGTGTTACCAGACTTGCATAAAAACCAAGACGATAGTTAAAGCAAGTAGGTCCTGGTAAGCTTTTAACACATATGGTTTGACATGTGATTAAACAATATGTTCCAATTACAACTGGACAATTGGACAAAGATAAAGGACATTTGTTTGTGACTAGTTATCGGCTCAGCCGTCCATGTTATCACCTAAACACATCCACTACCTTTGCTCAATCACCCAGGCTTCTGGATTACATTGCATTAGTGCAAAGTCAATTACTTCAAAGGGAGCAGGAAAGTAGCTAAAAGCTTGACAGCTTGTCTCAGATTAAGTGTCAACCAAGAGTTGTTTTGACATTATCTAAAAATATTTCAGATTACATTAGTAAAATGTAGAAATGTAAAAATAAATTAATTATTGGAACAAAGTACAAAATAGTTACAAACAAATATCAAAATACAATTCTACAAGACATGTCACACATTTTGATGCTAAATATGCCTATGCTATATGAAACCATAAAATTCCCAAAGTTTGAAATGTATAAAATATTTATACATTTCTATTTGAGCATCATGACTTCAACATACAACATCATTCATTATCAGAAGTGAAAGTATACACCAAACAAAAGTTATACAGACTCATTCTTTTAGGACATTCAATAAAGTACAACATTTCAATAAAGTGTATACAAAACAAGTTACCTATGACAGTATACATGTAAATTTCATCAGAGAATATCATATTTTGTAAGATGTCCTTTATTCAATGCAAAACACATTTCATGATCAGCATATTACATAATAGTACATCACAGTATATTACATAATGTCAATTACATAATAGTACATCACAGTATATTACATAATGTCAATTACATAATGGTACATCACAGTATATTACATAATGTCAATTACATAATAGTGCATAACATCAATTACATAATGGTACATCACAGTATATTACATAATGTCAATTACATAATAGTGCATAACATCAATTACATAATGGTACATCACAGTATATTACATAATGTCAATTACATAATAGTGCATAACATCAATTACATAATGGTACATCACAGTATATTACATAATGTCAATTACATAATAGTGCATAACATCAATTACATAATGGTACATCACAGTATATTACATAATGTCAATTACATAATAGTGCATAACATCAATTACATAATGGTACATCACAGTATATTACATAATGTCAATTACATAATAGTGCATAACATCAATTACATAATGGTACATCACAGTATATTACATAATGTCAATTACATAATAGTGCATAACATCAATTACATAATGGTACATCACAGTATATTACATAATGTCAATTACATAATAGTGCATAACATCAATTACATAATGGTACATCACAGTATATTACATAATGTCAATTACATAATAGTGCATAACATCAATTACATAATGGTACATCACAGTATATTACATAATGTCAATTACATAATAGTGCATAACATCAATTACATAATGGTACATCACAGTATATTACATAATGTCAATTACATAATAGTGCATAACATCAATTACATAATGGTACATCACAGTATATTACATAATGTCAATTACATAATAGTGCATAACATCAATTACATAATGGTACATCACAGTATATTACATGTCAATTACATAATAGTGCATAACATCAATTACATAATGGTATATAACAATATATTACATAATAGTACATCACAGTAATGTCAATTACATAATAGTACATAACATAATATCAATTACATAATGGTATATAACAATATATTACATAATATTAAACCAGGGCATTTTCATGACTGTAACACATCACCAATAACCTACACTGTGTAATCTTATACATGACCAATAACCTACATACATGACCAATAACCTACATTGTGTAATCTTATACATGACCAATAACCTACCCTGTGTTCAGACTATTACCTCTTACTTCAAATTCTTACATTCAACGGCTAGTTTTTTGAAATGTTGGTGTTAAATATTTCACAATAGTATTTGCCTTGTCACTCAGCTGTAGCAAGCTCCGCCTCCTATGTATTGGTTTTATAAACGTGAGGAATGGTGTGTTCCCCATTCATGACATACAAATCCAATATATATATTGCAGCTTTGTGTAAATATTGAAATTATACTTGACAACTGGAGAGGACCATTTTGACAAATGTAGACAGTTTGAAGGTGCATCAAATAAGATAACAGTAAGCATAATACTAGAGAGATAGTCACAAGCAATAAATAGGAATCTGTTCTCAGTACAGTAAATAAAACACTAAGGGACTGATATTTGGAAGTGAACAGTTCTGAGAATATTGGAGAGAAACTAGAAATAATTCGAGCAATGGCTGAATGCGGAGTGCAGATTGAGGAGGAGGTGTTGGACATGAACACACCAGAGTTGCAAGTCGTGAAGAACAGCCTGAAAGACCAGAACATGAAACTTGGCATGCAGCAGATCCTTAAAGCGCTAGTAAATATGATGCCAAACAATCTTGAGGACCAACTTGTGAGTAACTTGTTTGATTTTCGAAAGTGAGTAGAAGTTGTAATGGTAATTCTGTTGGTGCTGTTAGTTCATTCAAATCATGTCTTGGATCTGCTTGTTTGTAATTGTTGACTTTAGCCAGAGCAATCTCTTTATCAAAGCCAAATCCTATGTGATTTTTCTATTCTATACCTTACTATCCCTTATAAGATTGAAACCAAGACACTATATTATATACCATGTGATAGTGAACATCTTGCCGGACAATGTCCAGCACGATATGAAAATTCTGCCAGACATTGCCGACGTCTACCGGACAAAAAATAACAAACGATAAATTATTATTAACCCTTTGCATGCTAGCAGCAAATAAAAATCACTTCATGCTGTTTTGCAAACAGCATAGAGCCAGATCAGATGGCACAGAATGTGCACAGTATGCTGTTTGGTATTCTGATAGTGAAGCTAAAACACTTAGCTGAATAGCGAACAGCATAGATCCTGATCAGACGCAGCGTTGTGCCGCGGCTGATCTGGATCTATGGTGTTTGCAAATGTGATTTTATTTACTTAGCAGACAAAGGGTTAATTAACACTTTCAGTACTAAGGTATGTGCATTTCATTTTGTTCTTTGTCTTACCTTTTGGTGTTCTATGTTCTTTTACACTATATTTACAAATGTACAAGGTTGATAGGGGATTGTCCCCCGACCCATGTCATGCCTATTACTGGGACTACCCATATTGGGACCTGAAAAACAAAGACAATGTCTTTAATAGATTATTTTAAAAATGTTGCTAGGATAAATGGCTAGGATAAATGGCTTGGATAAATGGCTAGATAAATGGCTAGGATAAATGGCTTGGATAAATGGCTAGATAAATGGCTAGGATAAATGGCTAGGATAAATGGCTTGGATAAATGGCTAGATAAATGGCTAGGATAAATAATGGCTGAGGATATAATTATGCAACATATTTGCTGGCAAATTTCTGATTAGATATGCGACGCTTATCACATGGGCTGTTATACAATGTATTGTTGCTGTTCATATGGTTTATGAATCTGCTCATATATAGGTGTTATAGATGATGCAAAACAGCTCATATATAGCCGTTATAGATGATGCAAAACAGCTCATATATAGGCGTTATAGATGATGCAAAACAGCTCATATATAGCCGTTATAGATGATGCAAAACAGCTCATATATAGCCGTTATAGATGATGCAAAACAGCTCATATATAGCCGTTATAGATGATGCAAAACAGCTCATATATAGCCGTTATAGATGATGCAAAACAGCTCATATATAGCCGTTATAGATGATGCAAAACAGCTCATATATAGCCGTTATAGATGATGCAAAACAGCTCATATATAGCCGTTATAGATGATGCAAAACCAATAGTTGAAGGGATTTTGTCAGGTTTCGGAGACCTATAGGTTCACAGATCCGATCCTATTGGTTGTCACTTCGTGTTTCTCTTTTGTCTATTATGTGATTCTGAGGTGATTAGTCCACGAGAAACTTTTCTGAGAAATGACACTGCTGAGTCAATGAGCATCTCAATTGTAATATTCTCCCTTTTTGAAAGGTTCTGTAATGCCCCGGTGTTAAACTAACGCAAGAAACCAGTCGTACAGAACTGTCTGATACTGTAATGCCCCGGTGTTAAACTAACGCAAGAAACCAGTCGTACAGAACTGTCTGATACTGTAATGCCCCGGTGTTAAACTAACGCAAGAAACCAGTCGTACAGAACTGTCTGATACTGTAATGCCCCGGTGTTAATCTAACGCAAGAAACCAGTCGTACAGAACTGTCTGATACTGTAATGCCCCGGTGTTAAACTAACGCAAGAAACCAGTCGTACAGAACTGTCTGATACTGTAATGCCCCAGTGTTAAACTAACGCAAGAAACCAGTCGTACATAACTGTCTGATACTGTAATGCCCCGGTGTTAAACTAACGCAAGAAACCAGTCGTACAGAACTGTCTGATACTGTAATGCCCCGGTGTTAAACTAACGCAAGAAACCAGTCATACAGAACTGTCTGATACTGTAATGCCCAGGTGTTAAACTAACGCAAGAAACCAGTTGTACAGCACTTCCAGATACTGTAATGCCCCAGTGTTAAACCAACACAAGAAACCAGTCCTACAGCACTTCCAGATTCTGTAATGCCCCGGTGTTAAACCAACACAAGAAACCAGTTGTACAGCACTTCCAGATACTGTAATGCTCCGGTGTTAAACCAACACATGAAACCAGTCGTACAGCACTTCCAGATACTGTAATGCCCCGGTGTTAAACCAACACATGAAACCAGTCGTACAGCACTTCCAGATACTGTAATGTCCCAGTGTTAAACCAACGCAAGAAACCAGTCGTACATAACTTCCAGATACTGTAATGCCCCGGTGTTAAACCAACACAAGAAACCAGTCCTACAGCACTTCCAGATACTGTAATGTCCCGGTGTTAAGCCAACACATGAAACCAGTCGTACAGCACTTCCAGATACTGTAATGTCCCAGTGTTAAACTAACGCAAGAAACCAGTCCTACAGCACTTCCAGATACTGTAATGTCCCGGTGTTAAACTAACGCAAGAAACCAGTCCTACAGCACTTCCAGATACTGTAATGTCCCGGTGTTAAACTAACGCAAGAAACCAGTCCTACAGCACTTCCAGATAGAATCAGAACATTTATTGTTGAATTGGCCGTTACCGCATACAGTTTAGATTTTGCAACTGAACAGAGCTAACCATTTTGGTTTTATGTTCAGAGCTAACCATTTTGTTTTTATATCTCATTTGCCCATTTACATCAAAATACAAATATGAGATCTGGTAATTGAGCTTACACACATGCTGGTGTCACAGAAATGCAGCAGCACCTTGTGTTCACACACTTGATAGTCGTTTTTTACGAGCATGCAAGGGTGGTGCAAGTACATTGCACTTGCACAGGCACTAGGTGTGGAGCTTGGACACAATAAAAGAAAACATAGCCCCCCCACCCTCACCAGATCTGCCCTCCACTCTCGCCAGATCTGCCCTCCACCCTCGCCAGATCTTCCCTATATATCTCCTTTATTTTCGGGAAGGGCTGTAACTAATGTTGCTAGAACTTGTGTGCCTTTCTTTCATTTGTCATGCTTTGTATTCACATGTTTATGTAAAACGAATTGAGCAATAAAATATGATTAAACTAAAAAAGTGCCCGAGGTACATTGTATATGAAAGAAATTCCTTAAATACTACATGACAGTTCAATTTGGTTACAATATGAAAATTGACACAGCCAGAGGGGGAATTCAGTACTTCACAACAATAGATGTGTCTACTTGACCAACAATAGATGTGTCCATGTGTCTATTTGACCATCTCCAATGACAAGAGTGACCTCTGCATGACCATGATGATGAATGAGCTTATTTACCATCCCCCCCCTGGGGGCGAGTTGCATGACCATCTCCCAAACACTAGACTTGACCATATAGTCTACTGAACTCCACCCACATCCATTTTGATAGATGTTATATTTTGTTATATTTCGGGTTTTATGCCTGCATCAGCACCATTTCGGGCTATATCGCCGGCGGGCAGTTTACTTAACAACACCTTTCCTGGGCAGGCTCCAGCGGTTAACCAGTACTTGGGTGCACCAACCTGATAGAACAGTTTAATTGTTTCATTTTGTGTTTGAAGTGATCTTTATTAACCCTTTCAACCCCACAGGCCTCTAAATAGTCTTATGAAAAGTGTAGATCCAGATGAGACGGCTCGTGATGAGCCGTCTCATCAGGATCTGCACTTTTTTGCCAGTAATAATTATTATTATTTTTAGATAAAATTACCCATTTTGATAAATGAACTGGTCCAAAGGTAATTTTCTTATTAATGTATTGGTCTGAAAATATCATGGACCAGTCCATGTCAGTTACTTGGGGTTGAATGGGTTAAAATGGTATTTCTACACCATCCGATTTTCCAATTTGCAAAATGATAGGAAAGTACAGGATACAAAATCATAATCGAGGTTTTGTTTACATTCGCATCCCTGTATTGGAGGTGTGTCAGCCAGGCAGTGTCTGATTGGATGATTTCGGAGGAGTGCCAGTTCACAATGTATTATGAATTATAATGGTGATCGTGTACTGTAGCATACAATCTGTCAAGATATATTACAGTCTGAGTACGCCTTTTACACTATCAATAGCTTGCCAACTCTTTGCCTGTGGGTTATGAATAACATTAAAATGTTAAACATTGCATCATACAAGATATTTTATGCCGCATAGTTACATGCATGATTTGATCTGCTGAATAACGTTAGCAAATTAGAGGTCGTAGAACTTAATGTCAAGGTTATTCTCGAGATCATTATAAAGTTGTCTACTGTGTTAGTGGTGCTTGGCAGGGAACCATTTACAAACATCAATATTATTTGTTAGTTTTTCTGCAACTTGTCATTTAAAGCCGAGATTTGCTTTTTTTTGTTCTTCAACTGGGAATTCTGCAGCTTGTCACTTAAAGCCGAGGGTTGTTTTTTTGTTCTTCAACTGGGAATTCTGCAGCTTGTCACTTAAAGCCGAGAGTTGTTTTTTTTGTTCTTCAACTGGGAATTCTGCAGCTTGTCACTTAAAGCCGAGGGTTGCTTTTTTTTGTTCTTCAACTGGGAATTCTGCAGCTTGTCACTTAAAGCCAAGTGTTGCTTTTTTTTTGTTCTTCAACTGGGAATTCTGCAGCTTGTCACTTAAAGCCGAGGGTTGTTTTTTTGTTCTTCAACTGGGAATATGAATAGTAAATTGTAGCTAAAATGTAAACTTATCTGTGCGTTTGCTGTATAAAACCACTATTTACAATGTTTTTAATGATTTTGAAATTAAATACCCATAATTAGGAGGAAATTGACATTTAACATGGGTGTAGCTAGCCTTTTTGAATTTGTAGGCACAACTAATAAATGGAACAAAAGGTACGATGGTGCTGAAGGGGACTGGAGGCATGTTGCCCTGCCCCCACATGCCCCAGAAAATATTTGAATCTTAGAATGTCGATTGTGCACTCGGGCGCATTTTAATGAACGTGAATGTTTCACCAGTACAAAAACATGATGATGTTTCACCAGTACAAAAACATGATGATGTTTCACCAGTACAAAAACATGATGTTTCTTTCACCAGTACAATGATGTTTCACCAGTACAAAAACATGATGATGTTTCACCAGTACAAAAACATGATGTTTCTTTCACCAGTACAAAAACATGATGTTTCTTTCACCAGTACAAAAACATGATGATGTTTCACCAGTACAAAAACATGATGTTTCTTTCACCAGTACAAAAACATGATGATGTTTCACCAGTACAAAAACATGATGTTTCTTTCACCAGTACAAAACATGATGATGTTTCACCAGTACAAAAACATGATGTTTCTTTCACCAGTACAAACATGATGATGTTTCTTTCACCAGTACAAAACATGATGTGTTTTTTTCACCAGTACAAACATGATGTGTTTCTTTCACCAGTACAAACATGATGATGTTTCTTTCACCAGTACAAAACATGATGATGTTTCACCAGTACACAAACATGATGTTTCTTTCACAAGTACAAAAACATGATGATGTTTCACCAGTACAAAAACATGATGTTTCTTTCACCAGTACAAAACATGATGATGTTTCACCAGTACAAAAACATGATGATGTTTCACCAGTACAAAAACATGATGATGTTTCACCAGTACAAAAACATGATGATATTTCACCAGTACAAAAACATGATGTTTCTTTCACCAGTACAAAAACATGATGTTTCTTTCACCAGTCCAAAAACATGATGATGTTTCACCAGTACAAAAACATGATGATGTTTCACCAGTACAAAAACATGATGATATTTCACCAGTACAAAAACATGATGTTTCTTTCACCAGTACAAAAACATGATGTTTCTTTCACCAGTCCAAAAACATGATGATGTTTCACCAGTCCAAACACATGATGATGTTGCACCAGTACAAAAACATGATGTTTCTTTCACTAGTACAAAAACATGATGTTTCTTTCACTAGTACAAAAACATGATGTTTCACCAGTCCAAAAACATGATGTTTCTTTCACCAGTCCAAAAACATGATGATGTTTCACCAGTACAAAAACATGATGTTTCTTTCACCAGTCCAAAAACATGATGATGTTTCACCAGTCCAAACACATGATGATGTTGCACCAGTACAAAAACATGATGTTTCTTTCACCAGTCCAAAAACATGATGATATTTCACCAGTACAAAAACATGATGTTTCTTTCACCAGTCCAAAAACATGATGATGTTTCACCAGTCCAAACACATGATGATGTTGCACCAGTACAAAAACATGATGTTTCTTTCACTAGTACAAAAACATGATGTTTCTTTCACTAGTACAAAAACATGATGTTTCACCAGTACTAAAACATGATGATTTTGCACCAGTACAAAAACATGATGATGTTGCACTGGTTTCCTATAACTCCCCCCATACTGTGCCTGGAAATGGCACTTGGAATAGGTAAGTGCTTTGCCAACAGGCCATATGTCCTTCCACCGCCCCCACAAATGTTTCCGGGACTATTTTTCGCAGCCTGGCCAGCATTTCTTTCTCACTCTGTGGAAAGTTCAACACTAATTTATTAATGATGCATTTTACTGAGTATAATTATGAATTAACTGCGTTGCTGGCGTGTAATAAAGGGAAGGTTTTTTCACAATACAATCGCCCCGGTCTGTTGAACAATCGCCCCGGTCTTCAACACACAATCAATGGAAGTAGCTTTACCCGGTAATAGAGGTGAAATAATTTATTCAGTTTGGGAAATTGACAGCTGGCTGCTAAACCTTTTGCCAGCTGGGTAAATAAAATCACATTTGCAAACAACATAGAACCAGATCAGCCGCAGCGTAACACTGAGCAGGATCTATGTTGTTTGCTATTCAGCCAAATGTTTTAGCTCCAGTATCCGAATGCTATATGCTGTTTGTGATTTTATCTGCCGCTAGCATGCAAAGGGTTAATACAGGTTGGCTGCTTATTTGGGTTTGACTGTATTGACAGCTTGTAGACAGGCATACCAGGTAAAACCATATCATTATAGTGATATTATCGATGTTGTCGCTTTATTGCCAAACACCAGTAGATCATAGGATGCGGTCTCTTTATGTTGATCGTATGTTCAAAATGCTGAATAAATGTGCTTTAACATGAAATTTACGTTTCAGTGAATTTGTCGTACATCGCGAAACTATTGTAACGAGTTCTTTATTTTTATACACTTATAATAGTTTCGCAATAAACATTAACATGTTATATACGGTATACTTACTGTCATGAATAATTTAGTTGACAACAGGGGCATGGAAAAACTAGATTCCCAAATGACATGCTTGTGAGATTGTGACATATATACATGTATATGAAATATATGAGGGCATATGCAAAATATGTGTACGGGATGATTAACAAACCCCTCTGGAGCTGTTACCATTGTACCCTTAGGCAAGGCATTTAAATTCTACGTTGTCTCTTCTGATTAATATTAGATATAAGATGTATGAACTTGTTTCGTAATCAAGCTAAAATAAATTTGATCCACAGGAATCATTGAACATATAATCTTATATGTGACCAATAACAAACTTAGTTTTCTCCTTTCATCGGTTTATAGACAGCATGAAATTGGATATGGTTAATAGACATGATACATGCGCAATATCCAATCTGTAATGTAGGGCAATCGATAACTACCAGTCATGTATGAGGTTCGTACAAAATGAAACTCATTGAGACTTCCTTCTTTATCTGCTACATGTATGCTGTAATTTGTAACAAATCAAGGTAGCATATTTTAAGCACACACCCCTGGGTACAGGTTTCTGTCAGACAGCCATTTCGGAGAGAGTATGGGTCCCTCACCCACACAACCCGTAGAAGTTGTGATAGCGCAGTGGTAGTGGTAGAGACCGACATTGCCTGGACTCTCCCTCATGGCGATGGATTTCATCAGGAATGAAGTCTCGAGAGCAATTAAAGTTGTAAGAATTTGTTTCTCAATCGAGCTAAAATAAAAATGTATACACTATGCCCCCCACCCCCCAGGCCTGGGGTACTATGGCGTAAGACGAGGCCGAAGGTCGAATTGACTAGGGTACCGGTTGACTGCGTACATGTATATATGTCAGAGCTGCATGGGCGTATCTATGCAATCGGCTGCCTATGGTTGATGCGTGTATCTGTCGATCAATGGACCAATACTGTAGGAGTTCAACCCTCAACCTATATATCGCAATCCATTAAAGCGACATTACATCAGTGAAAAAACAAATTTCTACAGAATGTAATTTCCTATTATATGGTATAATTGTTTTCTCCAAATATTTGCCTCAAAAACTGAATATTTCAACAAATAAACAAACATCATGATCTATAGCAGTTTGTTGACATAACAAAATAATGTTGTATTACGCATGGATGTCGACCTATTTTACTTGTGCACCCTGAATACCACTATTTATGGTACTGATTTACTGTTATATCTCTCATTTGTGCCTAATATATGCATATTTATTTGTAGACTAAACTATCTCATGGATGAATGTTATATGAAACCCTACCTACGTTCACTTTTGAAAGTTTGTAAACCACAAAAACACTGTTTAGTGATTCATGTTAGTGTTCGAATGTATGCGGAAGAATTTGTAGTGAAAACATGCATTTTAATTGCTTTTTGCGATGTAGTCGCTTTAATGTGTTTCTCTTATTTGTAATCGACAACTCTGGGAATATGGCATTGGAATTTACGACACAATTTTAATAAAATTCCATGACATATTTGACTTATTTTCGACTTGCAGAGAGTTATATGTAAAATAGCATTCACATTTTCAAGCTAGAAAATGTGTAGTATATGTATGTGTATAGAACAGTCAATTAAATGTGAAATATGGTGACAAAATCTTTTACACTTAACCCTTCCTTCATAGAGATATATGTTAATATACTATTATATCTCCATACAAACGACAGCCATTTAGCTATCATGCAGTGGATAAGTATGCGCTTTATCATGATAATCCCACCTCCATAGATATTACTGGGACTACATGAGATTCTGGCCATTATTATGAGCATTGGTTTGGCTACTACATTCAATGTATGTGGTATTGGTAATGGCGTCAAGGTGCTTCTATGAGGGAAAGGGTTACGGTTCATTTCCAGATTTTGTCGCCCGTCGTATGAAACACAGTGCGAAAATAGCCCCGGCACATTATGCCAATATCTATAATAAGTTAAATATTAGGTTCATGCGAAACAGACACATTACGATATGTATATGGAAACAAATATGTACATTCCCCTAACATTTTATGAACATTCCCCTAACATTTTATGTACATTTCCCTAACATTTTAGAGTTGTTCCATTATTCTCCTTTGAACTGGGGGCAATAGTTCACATGCATACATGATACATTATTTATGGTATCAGTGTTCCATCTCCAATACCCACAGACACAGAGCACTACAGAGCTCTACTCAGAGACACAGATATTGGAATGTGTTTTCTGCATGTATTATGCCAGCAATAATTACCAATACTGGCAGACTGGAACCTCTACTGACCTTGGCAAAAAATTCATTCCCTAGCATATTTATTTATGTCTCTAGTGGAAGCCATATTGGTTATACTAATTTCAACAAGTGTATTAACTGGAACAAATTGTTAAGAAGTGTCTTCAGAGAGTAGACTTGGATGTGTAAGATTCTTTTGGAGATCTACAGTGTACAGAGAATACCAGCACAATAACAGCACACAAACTGGCATAGCTATAGTGTCTTCTTGTAACGCATGAAGTCTTCTTACAAGATCTACTAGCGTTGTACACATCGGCATTTGTTAATATGTTATTCATTTCTAGTATCTTCATAACAAGCGGATGTCGTAGTTAAACCACTTATCAAGGCGGATTATCAGAATAGTGATTCATTCAATGACATAGTTTTGAATGTTAAATACATTGAACAACAGTACACCATTTTCATTCATGAATAACTTTTGTGGGATTTTGAAATTGTAAAGGATCTGACTGTATGAACTGTGTATCCAACCGTGGTGAACATATATCACATACTGTATAGCTTCTAGCGACATTTTGAGGGACATATCTAAAATATTTGTGTTTATCTGACTTACAAATTTGTCTGTTTCGAAGATCAAGTTGAATTATATTGTTACATTAACTAATTGCAGCACAGTTCTTGTTCATCTTAAACCATATGTGAGGTATTATTTATAACCCGAGTATAGAATATAATTGAAGGTGTGTTAAAGTTTTTTGCGTGACAAATTATATACTTATTTGGATCTTAACGATGTCAGTTGGGACAAAAGTTGCTCGTCCGCCACCGCTGAATAGGTCACGCAGCGAAAAAGTCGGAGATATGGTTGATGCGGCAAGACGACATCGGCCAAAATTAAAACGATCTCTAAGTGCTAATGTGAGACTTAGTATAGAAGAGAAACGAAAACAGGTTGGTATTTGAAATGTGTGACACTGTAAGGGAGTGTGTGACACTGTAAGGGAATGTAAGGGAGTGTGTGACACTGTAAGTGAATGTGTGACACTGTAGGGTAATGTGTGACAATGTAAGGGAATGTGTGATACTGTAAGTGAATGTGTGACACTGTCGCACTGTAAGTGAATGTGTGACACTGTAAGGGAATGTGTGACACTGTAGGGTAATGTGTGACAATGTAAGGGAATGTGTGATACTGTAAGTGAATGTGTGACACTGTCGCACTGTAAGTGAATGTGTGTGAAACTGTAAGGGAATGTGTGACTCTGTAATGGTGTGTGTGACATTGTAAGGGAATGTGTGACTCTGTAATGGTGTGTGTGACATTGTAAGGGAATGTGTGACACTGTAAAGGAATGTGTGATACTGTAAGGGAATGTGTGACAATGTAAGGGAATGTGTGACACTGTAAGGGAATGTGTGACACTGTATGGGAATGTGTGACACTGTAAGGGAATGTGTGACACTGTAAGGGAATGTGTGACATTGTATGGGAATGTGTGATACTGTAAGGGAATGTGTGACACTGTAAGGGAATGTGTGACATTGTAACAGCTGTGTATGGGAAAGTGTGACACTGTATGGGAATGTGTGACACTGTAAGGGAATGTAAGGGAGTGTGTGACACTGTAAGGGAATGTGTGACATTGTAAGGGAATGTAAGGGAATGTGTGACACTACAAGGGAATGTGACACAGTTAGGATGTGTGTGATACGGTAAATGAGTGTCCTGGACCCTCAAATAACAACCCCCCCCCCAGTATAATATGTATAAGACATACATAATGGAGACATAGTATACTGGGAGGTTGTTAGTCGAGGCACCAGGACATTAAAATACAACATTTATCACCCCCCCCCCCCAACGTACCAACTCAACCCCCCCTGTGGCATAATCTAGATAGATTGTAATTGTACAAAGGAAACTCCAGGATATAAGAGCCTGGGAGATGACTTCATCAGAACATTATATGATGTTTAGGCAAGGAAGGTGACTCACCAGCACCCTATTTGGATTATTGGGGGGGAATTGTTGAGTACTTATCATATATTCCTGACCATAAGTTGATCTTGGCCATAAGTCGATGGTCAAATTTTGGCTTGAAAATGCCGATTTTAAAGCTGGAACCGTCTATAAGTCGAGGGTACTTTGTGGATTATGATATTCGTTAAGACAACGGTTTTTCTATCATTTTTGAACGAAACTGAGCTAAAATTAACACATCATGTTGGCTTTATTTCATTATAAGTCATAAAAACATGCACTGATTCACAACAATACTTTAATATGAAGTTTGTTTATCAGCTTTTCTATGGTTTATAATATAAAAATTTGTCTAAGAAAATTGTTACATTAAATGAAATAAAACAAACAGACATAGATAAAATTCCAACAAATAAAAAAAAAATGTCAATTCATTTTTTTATTCCCCCGCCCCCCCCTCCCTTTGTTTGTCGTCCATACGTCGACATAGTACTTTCATCACATGTCACATGGTTGACTTGTGGCCAGGAATATATGGTACACACATGTAAATACCATTGTTTAGATTACAATAAAAGAATTAAATAAATAATAAGGAAGTTATTACAAATATTTTTGAATTACGTGCAGTTAGTTAGCATAATGTTAATAACTTTATGGTACCACAGTATAAGCTCAAAGTAGTATTTTTCTGGGTTACTACGGTAATTAACCCATTTCATTTTGGATACATTTAAAGGCTTTTGCAAACAACATAGATCCAGATCAGCCGCAGCGTGACGCTGTGTGCTGATCAGGAGCTATGTTGTTTGCTACATAGCCAAGTGTCTTAGCAAGATCATCTGAATAGCAAACAGCATAGAGTCTGATTAGACGGCATGTTCCATGGCGGCTGATCAGGCTCTATGTTCTTTGCAAATACTGTTTGAATGGTATCAGGAATCAAATGGGTTAAACCAGGCCTCGAGGTTATAAAACTTTGCTCCTATCTTAAATTCGGTGTCAAGCTTCTGATTGGTTCAGCTGGCAGTAAAACTCAACCAATCAAATCATTTGAGCTTGAGATCTGAGAAAAGTGTTATACCCTCCAGCACTGGTGAAAGATGATGTACAGACGGGTCTGTAGCCCAGTGGTAAAACGCTGGACTGGTAATCCAGGGATCGCAGGTTCGATCCCCCGTCTGACCCTAATAAAATTAACAGTCTTTCAGATGGGACATTAAACCGAGGTCTCGTGTCAGTGCTGTACACCGTGCACGTAAAAGAACTAGAGGAGACTCTGGAATGGGTCTCTGTCTGTATCATTGCACTATCCTCCAAAATCTAAAATTACTAATCTCTTCAGGAGGCGTCGCTCATATGGGCAACCGGTAGCGACGATAAATAAACATAAAACACACAACACGAAAGATGATGTACCTCTTCAGCTTAGTGATAGAGTTATGGCACAAGGTGTTAATATAACCATGTGTGTTAGAAATGTTTGAGAAAACTTACCACTGTCATCACAAGTCTTTATTTCATTAAGAGCGTACACATTTTTACATTTTTTTGTCCATATATGGTACGTATTGTAATATGTCTTGTTTCGCATGAACCTAATATTTTTATTGGCATAATGTGCCGGGACTACTTTCGCACTGTGTTTCATACGATGGGCGACAAAATCTGGGAAGACATTTGTTGATCAATATAAGATTTATATACACAATTTCTAACACTCCCTTCCACTTAATTTCTTTGCGTATTAAATCTCGTATCTGATCAGTAACATGGAAACTACATTTTACGTAACAAGCTAATCTGCTCATTTAAATACCTCCAATATATGGTTAGCATGCATGTACCGCGAGGACGTGCAGTTTTATCAATAATTTAGGCTTCCGTGAGCAGGGGGAAATTTGCAGTGAATATCGATAGTATTGATTTGAAGATGAATATTCAATATGATCTTTTCTGTCAGGTACAAAAATGTTTTATCTTTGATTGATTGATGTGTTGATTTTTAGTTTAAACATATTTTATTCGGATCAAATACATATATACATATATAAACACAATTCTTATACATTGGAACCGATATGGGTCGAGAAACAAGCTTAAAGCTTATATGAATCCCTTCCCATGTTGGAGTACGTTTAAATGGTACAAAATGCTTGGCGAATAGTAATGGCGAGTTTATGTGTTCACTATATATCATATAAATTGTAGAGAAACTATTGAATATTTAACAGCAGTGGCAACTATTTGGACTTGATTTTACTAAACGTCCGCATATATTTACAGCATCGTTATTGTAATTTTAATGTAGCAATACGGAAACGTTATATCCAAATATGTAAAATATCAAAAAACAATCTGGTATTGTCACACGACGGGCCGGGACCAAAACGGAGAGAACCCCCACGTTCACCTAGGTATCGAAACGTTTTGTTGCTGCAATATAGCTCTGGACATTCAGGTAAAGTGTTGTGTTACAGTGTGTAGTGAGATGCTCATCGCCAAACAAGAGATTGTTGAGTGTGGCAGCACATGGAAGGTTAGATAGGTGTTGTAGACGTTGATGATTATACCTTGGGCAATGCAGAAGGAAGTGAGTGACTGATTCGATAGACCCGCATGCGCACACGGGAGAATCGATGATATTTTTCCTGTGAAGGTCGTAGCGCAAAGAACTACATCCTAGTCGTAGTCGGGTGTGGAGTATCTGATTCCTTCTTGATCCAACATTGTATAACGGGGATTGTCTTTTCCTGTTTTTACTTAACATGTATTTGAAGGTTGCTACTGTATCGGCGTTCAGTGTCTCGTTTGGCAGCGAGTTCCATATTAGAATAGTTGATGGAAGAAATGTAGAAGCATGGGATTGAGTATGTGCAGTTATAGGTTGAACGGCGGGTACGTGTCGAAGGTTATATAATTGGTCAGCTTGTTCTGGAATGAGATTGGAGAGGTAATGGGGACAGCGACCAGTCTTCATTTTGTAGAAGAGGGTGAGCTTGTGATTGCAACGTCTTTTGGCTAGGGTATCCCAGGACAGGTCCGACAGAAGAGTGTTTATGTTGCAGAGTTTAGTAGCTCCAGACACAATTCGCTCTGCCTCGTACTGTACGGCCTCAATATCGTTTTTCGAATCATTACTGCAGTTGTCCCACACGACGTTACCATATTCTAGAAGAGGTCGAATGTAGGCAAGATACATGCGCTCTAGACAGAAACGGGTAAGAAGGAATTTTAATGATCTGAGAATTCCGATGCGCTGCCAAGACTTGTTAACAAGCTCAGATATATGAGCATTCCACTTGGCATCATCTGAAAAGATTAGACCAAGATGTTTGTGAGTTCTAGTTTGGGTAATGGGAATGCTATTCATGAAGACATCTGGATGGATGGGCTTGTTTCGCTTACGTGAGAAAATCATGGATTCGGTTTTTGCAGGGTTGAATGTAACTAGCCACAATTTGGACCAGTAATGGATACGAGAAAGGTCGGTGTTGAGGACGGCAGCTGCATTGGCTGGATCGTCAACGATGATGTAAAGACTTGTGTCATCAGCGAAAAGACGTATATTGGCATTAATGTCAGCAACGATGTCGTTAATGTAAATGAGGAAGAGTAGTGGACCTAAAATCGATCCCTGTGGAACTCCAGCATTAATAGAAGACCATTGCGAGGATGAATTTGCAATAACAACACGTTGATTTCTTGAAGACAAGTAAGATGCGAACCAGTTTAGAAGAGAACCTGTGATACCGAGAGAAGACAGCTTGCTAAGCAGACCACGGTGCCATACCCAGTCAAACGCCTTCGAAATGTCGCAGAAGATCGCTCGCACTTCCTTTCCATCGTCCATTGCCTGAGATATGTCATTGTAAAGGAAGGTCATTTGGTTGACAGTGGAATCACCCTTGATGAAACCAGACTGGTTCGGTGTCAAAAGACTATTTTCCGTGACATAGTTGTAGAGGTATTTATGTACGCAGCGTTCCATAAGTTTACCCAGGCAGCTAAGTAGAGAGATAGGGCGATAGTTTGAGGGTTTCGATGGATCAGATTTTTTAAATATTGGGCATATGTTGGCTAGTTTCCAATGAGAAGGAAATGTGGATTTCGTAAGTAGCTTGGTGACGTATACAGAGAGTGGTACAGCGAGCTCGTTGGCACCTTCCTTAATGAGTCTAGGACTAACCAAGTCTGGCCCGCTAGCCTTCGATGGGTTGATAAGAGAGATCGCGTCTCTAACATCCTGGTGTGTTATGCTGATATGTGACAGAGTGGATGGTGTCAGTGGTGTGATGGGTGGTGGGATCTGATTTTGGTCGTCTATTGAGGATTGCTCACAGAAGAAGGTATTCAGGAGCTCAGCTTTGTCCTCATTGGACGTCGCTTTGACTCCGTTGTTAACAAGGGTAGGGATGCCAGAATATTTAGTGTTGTTTGAGAGTTGATTCGACAGTTTGAACCACTCTTTAACTGGAATGGAAGATGAGTTCATCCTGTCGATTATGTTGTGTAGGTGAGTATCTTTCGTCTTTCTGATTAGAGCGGTGGTGATGTTCCTGCATCGTCTAAAGTTTTCCCATGCCAGTTCGGTATTTAGACGCTTGGCTTTCTGGTGGACTCTGCTACGCTTTCTGATGGATTGTCTCACCTCGCTGGTCATCCATGGAACGTCACCTGGCCGAATGGTTACTGTTTTGTTGGGGATGCTATCTGTTGCTGCTCGGAGTATGGAGGCTGTAATATTTTCAGCGATCTGTTCCAAATTAACGTCATCTATGATAGTGTTCCAATCTGTTGCACGTAGTTTGTCGTTAAACTTGTTATAGTCACCATTGTCGTATAGCCAGATGCGGCGTCGAAAATTGCTAGATGTGGGTTTTGAGAAATTAAGGACAACTACTACTGGACAATGGTAACGGATAAGGTCTGGTACGAAGGGGTCAGATACAAAACTGGAGAGGACTTGTTGGTTGTTGTGAACAAATATCAGGTCGATTAGGGACTGAGAATGTTCTGTGAAATGTGTTGGGGTCGATATTAGCTGATGAGCATTGTAAGAAGAAATGAGACGGGACATTTTATTTGAAGGGGAATGACTAATGTTAATGTTGAAGTCGCCTGTTACTATAATATTATCGCAGCGTTGATGAAAAGCTTGGTCGACACTCTGCTCTAGCAGGAGCCATTGGTTGTTGTTTGCATCGGGGGGACGGTAGAGGCCACCAACTAGAAGTGTACGCTGGTTTACATGAACCTCCAACCAAAGAGCCTCTAGACCGTTTACATGCAGATCCTGGCGTTTTGTGGCATGCAAACTATCCCTCACGTAGATGGCAACACCTCCTCCAACCCTGTCCTTCCTGTCACATCGAAACGGTTGATTAAAATTTGGAATGCGAAGTTCAGAATCCGATACGGAAGCGGAAAGCCACGTTTCTGTAAAGACGAGTATATCGTATGGCTGTGCTTCGACAGAAAGAATATCGAGCTTGGGACGTAAACTTTGAATATTAATATGCATGATACTAAGACCATTGTTGAGTAGGGTAAGATAAGATTCTGAGAGCGTATCCGACTGATCAGTTGTTGGACCTGGATTTGTCTCTATATCACCTGAGCGAGTAGTGTTGAGAGATGGTAAGTAAAGTGACACATGAATGTTGGTAATGAAGATGATGGCAAACACTATATATGTGTCCAGTGTATGGGTAATAAGACGGCTAGAACAGTGTCCAATATACATAATGAAAACTACGGCGGATGATAACGTTCTGACTGGCCGTCTATTCCCGTGGCTAGCGTTAACGATGACAAAGTAATGAGGCCATGGTAGGTCAATCCGCATCGAGACCCACCACCGTGTGTGACAAAGAAAAATACGACAATCAATATAAACATTGGAGATGTTAAACAGCAATCAGCAGGTTTAAAATGTTAACGTAGTTCTTCTAATATGTACATTGTATATAAGATTAAATAGCTTGTTGATTGTTTAGTTTATATACAAATTTATTTTAGCTCGATTGCGAAACAAGTTCTTACAACTTGTATTAATCACTCTCGAGACCTAATTCTTGATGGAATCCATCGCCACGAGGGAGAGAGAAGAGGCAACGTGGAATTTAAATGCCTTGTGTAGGGGTACAATCGTAACGGCTCCAGCAGGGCTTAAACTCTAACCTTTCGCACCCAAAGCGAACTTGCTACCACTGCACTATCACGACTTCCACTTGATTGTTTATAATATATAATATGGGTGGTGGGGGCTGGAGCTATCAATGCAAGAATTTTGTGACTTCTTCCTTTCTTTATTATATAATAAAATCTTCTTTCGTTTCTTCAAAATTTCCCGAACTTTGCATAGAGGATACGTTAGGTTTATAACTTAAGTGCTTTATGTACGGTAGTTTGACATGATTATGTATAAAATATCATGCATGACAATATGTATTAACTCTTTGCATGCTGGGTAAAATAAAGTTTATAAATAGTTCAAATAAATGTAGCAGATGACGATTCATTAATTTTTTTAATTTTATTTGTAACTGAAAACTCTGGAAATATGTGGTGGGATACCATTTAGAAATTGTGTTTTATCTATGCATGCAGATTGACATGTAATGGAGATTGTGATCACAATTTACAAGTGGCATACCATTTTGTTATTGATGTATTCTAATTTAATATTTGTTCAACATACCGCACACAAAGACTATTCTTGTCATTTATGTGGGTTGTGCTTACAGCCAAGTGCATGATGGTACATGTAGCCCGATATAGCACACAGATGCATTATGGTACATGTAGCCCGATATAGCACACAGATGCATTATGGTACATGTAGCCCGATATAGCACACATATGCATTATGGTACATGTAGCCAGAAACTGCCCACAGATGCATTATGGTACATGTAGCCCAAAACCTCCCGCAGATGCATGATGGTACATATAGCCCAATTATAACCGCCCACAGATGCATTATGGTACGTGTTGCCTGATTATAACCGCCCACAGATGCATTATGGTACATGTTGCCTGGATACTGCCCACAGATGCATGATGGTACATGTAGTCTGGATACCTTCATTTACTAGTATTCAGTTTGCAATTAAACCAGTACATGCAGCTGTTACTAGAACTACTTACAAGCACAGACAGCAAACCTCACAGGAATAGAAGGCAAATTAAGTATATAGAATAATCAATACTGGAACAAAACATTGGATGATGAAACACCAGTGCTGGAATATTGATTGGTTGTTTATCATGCACCAGATAGATTACATGTAATTTCTCCAGGTATAGCAGTACACAAGCAATTGCTATTAAGACTACAGGCTGTTATGATTGAATCATTTGCTGGAATTTCGATCAGTTCATTCATCCCTTGTATCTTGTTGACTCCACCCCCACCCCTGAATAAAAACATTCATTTCGGACAACATTTGGATGAAGATCCCCCTCCTCCACCCCTGAATAAAAACATTCATTTTGGACAACATTTGGATGAAGATCCCCCTCCTCCACCCCTGAATAAAAACATTCATTTTGGACAACATTTGGGTGAAAATCTCCCCCCCCCCCCCCCCCACACACTCCTGAATAAAAACATTCATTTTGGACAACATTTGGATGAAAATCTATCAGCCAATTTATAATTTTCGTTTGCAAACATGCTATGTTTTGCCAATTAAAGTTTTACGCTGTGCTGGGCGGTAACCTGGTAGGCAACAATAAACAGTGTAATTCACCTCATTCCATGCACCTCATTCCAATAGCCACCTCTTTGCATGCTGTCAAACTACCAATACTAATGTGTTTACTCTTGGCATACTGGGTAAAATAAAGGCTATAAATAGTTCAAATAATTGTAGCAACTGAACACTCTGGAAATATGTCCTGGCATTTCATTAGAATTGTCATAATGAGCGACATATTTCCAGAGTTTTGACTGGTATTTTCACCATGAGCGACATATTTCCAGAGTTTTGATTGGTATTTTCACCATGAGCGACATATTTCCAGAGTTTTGACTGGTATTTTCACCATGAGCGACATATTTCCAGAGTTTTGACTGGTATTTTCACCATGAGCGACATATTTCCAGAGTTTTGACTGGTATTTTCACCATGAGTGACATATTTCCAGAGTTTTGACTGGTATTTTCACCATGAGTGACATATTTCCAGAGTTTTGACTGGTATTTTCACCATGAGCGACATATTTACAGAGTTTTGACTGGTATTTTCACCATGAGCGACATATTTCCGACTGGTATTTTCACCATGAGTGACATATTTCCAGAGTTTTGACTGGTATTTTCACCATGAGCGACATATTTCCAGAGTTTTGATTGGTATTTTCACCATGAGCGACATATTTCCAGAGTTTTGACTGGTATTTTCACCATGAGCGACATATTTCCAGAGTTTTGATTGGTATTTTCACCATGAGCGACATATTTACAGAGTTTTGACTGGTATTTTCACCATGAGCGACATATTTACAGAGTTTTGACTGGTATTTTCACCATGAGCGACATATTTCCAGAGTTTTGACTGGTATTTTCACCATGAGCGACATATTTCCAGAGTTTTGATTGGTATTTTCACCATGAGAGACATATTTCCAGAGTTTTGACTGGTATTTTCACCATGAGCGACATATTTCCAGAGTTTTGACTGGTATTTTCACCATGAGCGACATATTTCCAGAGTTTTGACTGGTATTTTCACCATGAGCGACATATTTCCAGAGTTTTGACTGGTATTTTCACCATGAGCGACATATTTCCAGAGTTTTGACTGGTATTTTCACCATGAGCGACATATTTCCAGAGTTTTGATTGGTATTTTCACCATGAGCGACATATTTCCAGAGTTTTGATTGGTATTTTCACCATGAGTGACATATTTACAGAGTTTTGACTGGTATTTTCACCATGAGCGACATATTTCCGACTGGTATTTTCACCATGAGTGACATATTTCCAGAGTTTTGATTGGTATTTTCACCATGAGCGACATATTTCCAGAGTTTTGACTGGTATTTTCACCATGAGCGACATATTTCCAGAGTTTTGATTGGTATTTTCACCATGAGCGACATATTTACAGAGTTTTGACTGGTATTTTCACCATGAGCGACATATTTCCAGAGTTTTGATTGGTATTTTCACCATGAGCGACATATTTCCAGAGTTTTGACTGGTATTTTCACCATGAGCGACATATTTCCAGAGTTTTGACTGGTATTTTCACTATGAGCGACATATTTCCAGAGTTTTGACTGGTATTTTCACCATAAGCGACATATTTCCAGAGTTTTGACTGGTATTTTCACCATGAGCGACATATTTCCAGAGTTTTGACTGGTATTTTCACCATGAGCGACATACTTCCAGAGTTTTGACTGGTATTTTCACCATGAGCGACATATTTACAGAGGTTTGACTGGTATTTTCACCATGAGCGACATATTTCCAGAGTTTTGATTGGTATTTTCACCATGAGTGACATATTTCCAGAGTTTTGACTGGTATTTTCACCATGAGCGACATATTTACAGAGGTTTGACTGGTATTTTCACCATAAGCGACATATTTCCAGAGTTTTGACTGGTATTTTCACCATGAGCGACATATTTCCAGAGTTTTGACTGGTATTTTCACCATGAGCGACATATTTCCAGAGTTTTGACTGGTATTTTCACCATAAGCGACATATTTCCAGAGTTTTGACTGGTATTTTCACCATAAGCGACATATTTCCAGAGTTTTGACTGGTATTTTCACCATGAGCGACATATTTACAGAGTTTTGACTGGTATTTTCACCATAAGCGACATATTTCCAGAGTTTTGACTGGTATTTTCACCATGAGCGACATATTTCCAGAGTTTTGACTGGTATTTTCACCATAAGCGACATATTTCCAGAGTTTTGACTGGTATTTTCACCATGAGCGACATATTTCCAGAGTTTTGACTGGTATTTTCACCATGAGCGACATATTTCCAGAGTTTTGACTGGTATTTTCACCATAAGCGACATATTTCCAGAGTTTTGACTGGTATTTTCACCATGAGCGACATATTTCCAGAGTTTTGACTGGTATTTTCACCATGAGCGACATATTTCCAGAGTTTTGACTGGTATTTTCACCATGAGCGACATATTTCCAGAGTTTTGACTGGTATTTTCACCATAAGCGACATATTTCCAGAGTTTTGATTGGTATTTTCACCATGAGCGACATATTTCCAGAGTTTTGACTGGTATTTTCACCATAAGCGACATATTTCCAGAGTTTTGACTGGTATTTTCACCATAAGCGACATATTTCCAGAGTTTTGACTGGTATTTTCACCACTAGCGTGCAAAGGGTTAAGAAGTACCGTGGAGAGGAATTATTATAAGTTTTCTGAAAACTTGTTTTCCAATCCAAACCATTCACAATTTATGTAATTTGTAACATTGTTTGTGTTATACATGTAAATTTATTGGAATAAATACTGTTTAAACCAAGTACTGTGGCTTATCATAAGCCTGTAGCTGTTGCTGTGATGAACCACTGTCGACATCTGGTTTACATTAGTTCTAGGTTATAGCACACATTAATGTCAGTGTAGTTCAGAAACAACCAGGTCATTTCTCTGCCATTTCTTTTGTATACAGACACTGTTGTCTCTGTTCCTTTAAATGTGAAGAAAACGACAACTGTAACTACATTTCCTAGAACCAATTAAAAGTTCCAGAAAGATCGTTGTGAAATCTGGAACTGCTAAACATGTGATTTCCAATGAATGTTAATTTGTGATGTTTTGCTTAACAATTTCTTTCTGTGCCTGAGGTATCTCTCTATATATAGAAATTATGCAATAGAGTGGCAGTGGCAGTGTGATTGAGGTTCTTGCCCCCCTCCCCCGCCAATATAGGTTTGAATCCCACCAGGTGGTATGAAATTCTTTCATCTGCAGAATCTATCCAGCTGGTTTGTGAAGGTTCATTGTTATACTGTTCATTTATGTAGGTTTGAATCCCACAGGAGGTATGATATGTAGGTTTGAATCCCACAGGAGGTATGATATGTAGGTTTGAATCCCACAGGAGGTATGATATGTAGGTTTGATTCCCACAGAAGGTATGATATGTAGGTTTGAATCCCACAAGAGGTATGATATGTAGGTTTGAATCCCACAAGAGGTATGATATGTAGGTTTGAATCCCACAGGAGGTATGATATGTAGGTTTGAATCCCACAAGAGGTATGATATGTAGGTTTGAATCCCACAGAAGGTATGATATGTAGGTTTGAATCCCACAAGAGGTATGATATGTAGGTTTGAATCCCACAAGAGGTATGATATGTAGGTTTGAATCCCACAGGAGGTATGATATGTAGGTTTGAATCCCACAGGAGGTATGATATGTAGGTTTGAATCCCACAGGAGGTATGATATGTAGGTTTGAATCCCACAGGAGGTATGATATGTAGGTTTGAATCCCACAGGAGGTATGATATGTAGGTTTGAATCCCACAAGTGGTATGATATGTAGGTTTGAATCCCACAGGAGGTATGGCATTCTTTCATTGCCCATCATCCCTGTTGGTTAAAATCCCACCAGAGGTATAACATCATTTCATTGCAAGAAAGCTGCACTAATTTTATGCCATTTCACTGAGAACAACATTCTGGTAATTTGCTTTTTCAGTTTGTAATTCATATGTACCATCCATGCTCGTCTATAAGGGTATCTCGCATACAAGAATTATACCCCCATACTTTGGAACTGAAATCTTTGGTCCATGTATAAATTGCATGTTTTGGCCAGTGCAGTTCACTGTCAGAGTGCTTCTTTTCAAAAACATAATTATGGATACCATTTAACCCTTTCCCTCATAGAAGCACCTCTTGACACCATTACCAATATGACATACATTGACAATGTAGTAGCCAAACCAATGTTCATAAACCCTTTCCCTCATAGAAGCACCTCTTGACACCATTACCAATATGACATACATTGACAATGTAGTAGCCAAACCAATGTTCATAAACCCTTTCCCTCATAGAAGCACCTCTTGACACCATTACCAATATGACATACATTGACAATGTAGTAGCCAAACCAATGTTCATAAACCCTTTCCCTCATAGAAGCACCTCTTGACACCATTACCAATATGACATACATTGACAATGTAGTAGCCAAACCAATGTTCATAAACCCTTTCCCCCATAGAAGCACCTCTTGACACCATTACCAATATGACATACATTGACAATGTAGTAGCCAAACCATTGTTCATAATGCAGGCCAGAATCTCATGTAGTCCCAGTAATATTTATGGAGGTGGGATAGATATGGTGACTACTTATCCACTGCATGATAGCTAAATGACTGTCGTTTGTATGGAGATATAATAGTATATTAACCTAAATCTCTATGAAGGAAAGGGTTAAATGGCTGTCGTCTGTATGGAGATACAATAGTATATTAACCTAAATCTCTATGAAGGAAAGGGTTAAATGGCTGTCGTTTGTATGGAGATATAATAGTATATTAACCTAAATCCCTATGAAGGAAAGGGTTAACACATTTTTTAAACACTCACTTATGAGACTGGAAGCCACTTTGAGGCCATAATAATGGTCGTAAAAAACTGGTCTTATAAGTTGAGTATGTAGTAGAGAAAGTTCACCACACATTTACAACACTTGAATTCAGTACACTCCTATGAGAGTCATGCATCATGAAACAGTACTTCTTGAACTAGATGTTTTGAACTGTCTACAGTAACCTTTATCTGGTGTGTTATCCTGCTTGATTCACTTTATGACTATATCCTGGTAGAAATGAGTTCACTTTATGACTATGTCCTGGTAGAAATGAGTTCACTTTATGACTATGTCCTGGTAGAAATGAGTTCACTTTATGACTATGTCCTGGTAGAAATGAGTTCACTTTATGACTATGTCCTGGTAGAAATGAGTTCACTTTATGACTATGTCCTGGTAGAAATGAGTTAAGTATTACAAGAAATCCTCACATAATTATGTGTTTATCTCTGGTATGAGCACTTACATTCCAGTCTATTTTTGTCAGTAATATTTGGGTTGTGGAAGTCGTGATAGCGCAGTGGTAGTGACACAGATGCGAACAGCCCAGACTTCGAGCCCCGCTGGAACAGTTACCATTGTGCCCTTAGGCAAGGCATTTAAATTCCACACTGCCTATTCTCTCTCCTTCGTGGCGATGGATTTTATCAGGAATGAGGTATCGAGAGTGGTTAATATAAGTTATAAGAACTTGTTTCACAATCGAGCTCAAATGAATTTGTAAGAACTTGTTTCGCAATCGAGCTCAAATGAATTTGTAAGAACTTGTTTCGCAATCGAGCTCAAATGAATTTGTATAAGCTAGTAATACTGGTACTGTATAGTTATTCCAGATGAATAATTATAGGGTATCCCTTTATAGGGACTGTACAAATAATTATTGGGTATCCCTTTATAGGGACTGTACACATAATTATAGGGTATCCCTTTATAGGGGCTGTACAAATAATTATAGGGTATCCCTTTATAGGGGCTGTATGAATAATTATAGGGGCTGTACAAATAATTATAGGGTATCCCTTTGTATGGGGCTGTACGAATAATTATATGGTATGGTCTATTGTTCCGGTGTAAGTGGTGAGTACTGGCATTTAACAATTGCAGGTGTCCGTATTCATACTGTACCCATGTCAATAATAAGAGGATATTTATTTGTTTCAGTGAATGATCGAATTATATATTTCACTGAATGAACATTGAAAGCATTATTATCACAAGTGGCAATAAGTTCTATGTTCATGAGCGAAATATTATATGATCATTCACATAAGCAAGCAAATAATCTTTTTATTTTAGGCTAAAAAGTGTTTTATTAACACAACCATGCACTAAATGGCACTAGGAACATTGTGTTTAGATGATGTCATAATAGACGTCACTAATGACTTCACTGACAGATTAAGTCGTAAAACTTTCATATTGACATACAGTGGATAGGTACTACATTTGAATATAAATGTTAGCTTCAAGGACAATGTGGTCCAATAAGGAAGTTTGACTAGTAGCTATATGGAATATTGTCAGTAATAAATCATTCAACGGTGCTTTTGAAATTTGAGAGTAGTGACTTGCTGATAGTGTATGGAAATTGTCATGTATCAATTACCTCTCCTTGTGACATACCATACCAGGGTACATTCTAAATGAATTCATAATCTGAGTAAAGCAAATATCTTCTCTATGCCAAGATCTGCTGATTACCCATTCTTCTCTGTCATCTGAAGAAATGTGTGTGTTTTACGTTTATTTATCGTCGCTACCAGTTGCCCATATGAGCAACACCTCCTGAAGAGATTAGTCATTTTAGATTTTGGAGGATAGTGCAATGATACAGACAGAGACCTATTCCAGAGTCTCCTCTGGTTCTTTTATGTGCACGGTTTACAACACCGACATGAGACCTCAGTTTAATGTCCCATCTGAAAGACTGGTAATTTTATTAGGGTCAGACGGGGGGATCGAACCTGCGATCCCTGGATTACCAGTCCAGCATGCTACCACTGGACTACAGATCCGTCTGAAGAAATGTATTTCCAATATCGCTATTTATATCTGATAATGAGCCAATCAGAGTACTTGTTTTGACAGATATTCGGCTTATCTCTCTTTCCATCCAGATAGAGTTATCTCGTTATTTGATATTAAAGCCAGACTGTGTAACTCTAGTGCATTTATCAATGACAACGTGCCGGTTCCCGATTGTCTTAATAATAGTAAACGATAATCATACTCATGGATCCCATCGGTCGGTTAACCCTCTCCTTCATAGAGATTTCGGTTAATTTACTATTATATCTCCATACAAGCGACAGCCATTTAGCTATCATGCAGTGGATAAGTAGTCACCATATCTAACCCACCTCCATAGATATTTCTGCGGCTACATGACAATCTAGATATTACTGCGGCTACATGACAATCTAGATATTACTGCGGCTACATGACATGCGGCTACATGACAATCTAGATATTACTGCGGCTACATGACAATCTGGACTTTATTATGAACATTGGTTTGACTACTACATTGTCAATGTATCTCGTATTGGTAATGGCGTCAAGAGATGCTTCTATGAGGGAAATGGTTAAATACCGCTAAATGTAGCTTCTACTTTTGTTTTCATAATCTTGAAAGCAAACCTGATTGGCTAGTGGGAAGGTGACTTGTTTTCATAATCTTGAAAGCAAGCCTCTGATTGGCTAGTGGGAAGGTGACTTTTGTTGTCATAATCTTGAAAGCTAGCCTCTGATTGGCTAGTGGGAAGGTGACTTGTTGTTATAGCTAGTGGGAAGGTGACTTTTGTTTTCATAATCTTGAAAGCTAGCCTCTGATTGGCTAGTGGGAAGGTGACTTTTGTTTTCATAATCTTGAAAGCAAGCCTCCGATTGGGTAGTGGGAAGGTGATCAGGAGATGACATCACAAATGCTGTCGTCAAGACTTCGATATCTAAGCGGCTTTGGAAGAGATGATTCCAATCAGGCTGCATACATTCAGGAATTGGAAATGTACTCTTTTGTATTAAAATGAACTGAATTTATTTCAGCACTCCTGCAATGCAACCCACTTGTGATTAACCCTTTGCATGCTAGCGGCAGATAAAATCACTTTTGCAAACAGTATAGAGCCTGATCAGGTGGTATGCTGTTTGCTATTAGGAGAGTGGAGCTAAAACACTTTGAATAGCAAACAACATAGATCCTGATCAGCCATGTCTGATCAGGATCTATGTTGTTTGCAAATAAGATTTTATTTACTCTGCAGGCAAAGGATGTTTAAATGCCATTTCAAAAGGTTCTTATTGATTCCTGAAAAATTTGCTATTTCATAAAGAATGTTATATTGTTTAATTTACTCAGGATTTGGGAAGACGCCAGTATAATGACTTTCACTGTGATATTTGAAAGCTTCTTGGAATGTCAAATATAACATACATGTCAATGGGATAAATGTCAGTCTTACTTCCATATTGGATGATAATTTGATGCTAGCCTGGGCAATATTTTGATATTTTCTAGGTGGTGTATGTATGTTGCTGCATACAAACTTTGAGCATCAGTAAATGTTTGTATCTAGCATATTGTGTTCCTTGTTCGAGGGAAAGTCCCTTCCTTTACTTCTAATATACGACATCCAGTTTACATCCAGTTTACATCCACTATAACAGTTACTGATACCGGTATATATATATATATATATAAGGAAAATATTAAATAAGTATAATACATAGTTCCCGTGTGACGTCATCATTTCTACTGTGACTGCCATTTTGAATGGCAAAGTTGATCAGATGTTATATATAATATATAGTAGCGTAATTTTGTTTTTTTCATAAACTATTTATTTTTCATCCCATCACCATGGTTCATACATTGTTGGAAAGCTCTCAATGGACATATTTTTTGTATCATTTCACAAATTTCGTATCAATAACGAGTACATAATAATTTACCTGTATATTAATATTTCAATTGTGAAAATAGACTTTCAAAAATAGGTGCAAGTTAAGTTCTTATAATTTATTATCCATACATCATTGTCAAAAGATAAATTAATATTTAAAAAGTACATTTCAATACCTTTAAAAGCATACCAAATTTTATATTAAGAAACCAAAATTAATAAAGTTATTGCAATTAAAGAATTACTAGTAAAATCATGAAATTGCCGTTTATAAAACATGCCAGACAAAATGGCTGCCAAGATAAGATCTTATCAGTGTTTTTGACTGCCGTGGGAACTATGTATTGAGTGTAGAGTTATATTGTATATTGATGTTATAATGGTTGTGTGTTCCGATCTTGCTCGAGGGGCAATCAATATCACCGTCGACATCTTGTTTTAATTATAATGCCAGATGATAATATAGCAAATATGAATATAAATAGGACTACTGTACAAAATGGGACATACAAAAGTAAGGAAATCATGTTCAGTTTTTCCCTGTTGAAATATTTTACATTGGGTTTAACCCCACTCCCACCCTCCTCCCCCCTCCCAATAAATTGCTTTATAGTGTATTATATATATTTTGTCTCTATATTTCAGATTGAAAATATTGTACGACCATTTATGCTAAGCGACGATGACTATCGTAAGATTATGGACATCATGCTGGACTGCTTTAAGAAAGGGTTGGGTAAGGAGACGAACGCATCAGCCAGGGTGAAGATGTTCCAGACATATGTGAAATCTGTGCCCGACGGCTCAGGTACGCTATTACAGTTACCGTGCCAATGCTTATTTATACAAATTTATTTTAGCTCGATTGCGAAACAAGTTATTTCAACTTATATAAATCACTCTCGAGACCTCATTCCTGATGGAATCCATCGCCATGAGGGAGAGAGGAGGCAATGTGGAATTTAAATGCCTTGCCTAAGGGCACAATCGTAACGGCTCCAGTGGGGCTCGAACTCCGGACCTTTCGCACCTGAAGAGAACGCGCATCCACTGCGCTATCACGACTTGCCAACGCTACTATATATAACTTCAACTTAACTTGCCTATGAATGTTGACGTGCAAGTCTTTCAGATGAGACTATAAGCCAAGGGTCGGAGGTTGTAAATCTTTTATCATTTCTCGAGCTCAAGTGAATTGATTGGCTGAGTGTTTGATTTGCTCTTGGCTAAACCAATGAGAAAGCTTGACAGAGTTTGAGATTGGAGTAGAGTTTTATGACCTCCAGACAATGTATCGTGTTCTGTGCTTTGCACAGGCTCGCTAACGAATCAGGTGGCCTAATCGACAATAGTAGGGTATCACACCCAAATCACTCTGTATCCTTCTCCCCTCTGTCTGGGACGGCTAGAGCGGGGTACAGATGGTGTAATCTTTATTTAGATGTAGTCAATAGTCATTTTGGGCTGTACTGTCAATTTTGCACCCCCGAAAATAAAGCATGTCTCCGTCGAATAATCATAATTATCATAGCGAATAGATAACGGCGTTGAATGGCTAGGAGTGAAAATAAGTCAATTATGTCGTGGAATATGGAAATTCCATGACATATTAACAGAGATTTCAGTTACAAATAAGAAAAACATTAATGAATTGTCGTCTGCTACAATTATTTGAACTATTTATAGCTTTTATTTTACCCAGCATGCAAAGGGTTAATATGCAATATCTTTTTCTATTTGATGTTTAACCCTTTCAACATCACAGACCTCTAAATAGGCTTACAAAAAGTGTAGATCCAGATGAGCCGGCTCGTGATGAGCCGTCTCATCAGGATCTGCACTTTTTGCCAGTGATATGACTATTTTTAGACATAATTACCCATTTTGATAAATGAACTTGTCCAAATGTGATTTTCTGATTCATTTATTGGTTTATGAATATCATGGACCAGTCCATGTGAGTTACTTGGTGTTGAATGGGTTAACAACGTTACTTTATTCAAGCATTTTCATATCTACTCTACAGAGAAGGGAGACTTCCTGGCACTTGACCTGGGCGGTACTAACTTCCGTGTTCTACTCATCTCATTGGAGGAGAAAGAAGTGAAGATGGAGAGTAAAATATACCTGATACCACAACATATCATGTTGGGGTCCGGAGTACAGGTGAGTTAATATAAGTAATATGTCTATGTATGTCCAAGAAACGAGCAAGAATATAAGTAATATGTCGACATATGTCCAAGAAACGAGCAAGAATATAAGTAATATGTCGACATATGTCCAAGAAACGAGCAAGAATATAAGTAATATGTCGACGTATGTCCAAGAAACGAGCAAGAATATAAGTCATATGTCCAAGAAACGAGCAAGAATATAAGTAATATGTCGACGTATGTCCAAGAAACGAGCAAGAATATAAGTAATATGTCGACATATGTCCAAGAAACGAGCAAGAATATAAGTAATATGTCGACGTATGTCCGAGAAACAAACAAGAATATAAGCAATATGTCGACGTATGTCCGAGAAACGAGCAAGAATATAAGTAATATGTCGACGTATGGCGGAGAAACGAACAAGAATATAAGTAATATGTCGACGTATGTCCGAGAAACGAACAAGAATATAAGTAATATGTCGACATATGTCCAAGAAACGAGCAAGAATATAAGTAATATGTCGACGTATGGCCGAGAAACGAGCAAGAATATAAGTAATATGTCGACGTATGGCCAAGAAACGAGCAAGAATATAAGTAATATGTCGACGTATGTCCGAGAAACGAGCAAGAATATAAGTAATATGTCGACGTATGGCGGAGAAACGAACAAGAATATAAGTAATATGTTGACGTATGGCCGAGAAACGAGCAAGAATATAAGTAATATGTTGACGTATGGCGGAGAAACGAACAAGAATATAAGTAATATGTCGACATATGGCAGAGAAACGAACAAGAATATAAGTAATATGTCGACGTATGGCCGAGAAACGAGCAAGAATATAAGTAATATGTTGACGTATGGCGGAGAAACGAACAAGAATAAAAGTAATATGTCGACGTATGGCCAAGAAACGAGCAAGAATATAAGTAATATGTCGATGTATGTCCAAGAAACGAGCAAGAATATAAGTAATATGTCGACGTATGTCCAAGAAACGAGCAAGAATATAAGTAATATGTCGACGTATGTCCAAGAAACGAGCAAGAATATAAGTAATATGTCGACGTATGTCCAAGAAACGAGCAAGAATATAAGTAATATGTCAATGTATGGCTGAGAAACGAGCAAGAATATAAGTAATATGTCAATGTATGGCTGAGAAACGAACAAGAATATAAGTAATATGTCAATGTATGGCTGAGAAACGAGCAAGAATATAAGTAATATGTCAATGTATGGCTGAGAAACGAACAAGAATATAAGTAATATGTCGACGTATGTCCAAGAAACGAGCAAGAATATAAGTAATATGTCGACGTATGTCCAAGAAACGAGCAAGAATATAAGTAATATGTCGATGTATGTCCAAGAAACGAGCAAGAATATGTCGACGTATGGTCGAGAAACGAGCAAGAATATAAGTAATATGTCGACGTATGTCCAAGAAACGAGCAAGAATATAAGTAATATGTCGACGTATGTCCAAGAAACGAGCAAGAATATAAGTAATATGTCGACGTATGTCCAAGAAACGAGCAAGAATATAAGTAATATGTCGATGTATGTCCAAGAAACGAGCAAGAATATAAGTAATATGTCGACGTATGTCCAAGAAACGAGCAAGAATATAAGTAATATGTCGACGTATGTCCAAGAAACGAGCAAGAATATAAGTAATATGTCGATGTATGTCCAAGAAACGAGCAAGAATATAAGTAATATGTCGATGTATGTCCAAGAAACGAGCAAGAATATAAGTAATATGTCGACGTATGTCCAAGAAACGAGCAAGAATATAAGTAATATGTCGATGTATGTCCAAGAAACGAGCAAGAATATAAGTAATATGTCGACGTATGTCCAAGAAACGAGCAAGAATATAAGTAATATGTCGACGTATGTCCAAGAAACGAGCAAGAATATATGTAATATGTCGATGTATGTCCAAGAAACGAGCAAGAATATAAGTAATATGTCGACGTATGTCCAAGAAACGAGCAAGAATATAAGTAATATGTCGATGTATGTCCAAGAAACGAGCAAGAATATAAGTAATATGTCGACGTATGCGGAGAAACGAGCAAGAATATGAATAATATGTCGACGTATGGTCGAGAAACAAGCAAGAATATAAGTAATATGTCGATGTATGTCCAAGAAACGAGCAAGAATATAAGTAATATGTCGACGTATGTCGGGGTTGTTTGTGTGTTGTAGAAACGAGCAAGAATATAAGTAATATGTCGACGTATGGCGGAGAAACGAGCAAGAATATGAATAATATGTCGACGTATGGTCGAGAAACAAGCAAGAATATAAGTAATATGTCGACGTATGTCCAAGAAACGAGCAAGAATATAAGTAATATGTCGACGTATGGCTGAGAAACGAGCAAGAATATAAGTAATATGTCGACGTATGGCTGAGAAACGAGCAAGAATATGTCGACGTATGGCTGAGAAACGAACAAGAATATAAGTAATATGTCGACGTATGGCCAAGAAACGAGCAAGAATATAAGTAATATGTCGACGTATGGCGGAGAAACAAGCAAGAATATAAGTAATATGTCGACGTATGGCCAAGAAACGAGCAAGAATATAAGTAATATGTCGACGTATGGCTGAGAAACGAGCAAGAATATAAGTAATATGTCGACGTATGGCGGAGAAACAAGCAAGAATAAAGTTGAAATTCTTTTGTTATACTTCTTGGAACTTTTTTGATACACATAAATGATTGTACACCAGGGAATTTTATATGATATACATGTATATCGGGAATGAAATCGACCAGATACCTCAAATTGAGTCCAGTTTCATTCCAAGAAAATAAGTCCACAAAGTACCCTCGCCTTATTGAAGGATCCAGCTTAAAAACGACTTATGATTGAGATTGACTTATGGCAGGGAATATATGGTAAAAATAAATGCTTTTCACACACATGGAGGACCTACCTGAGATACTAAGTTGACACAATCAACTCTCAAATCAACTGAGCTAGTAGTGCATCTCGCTAAGTAAACAATGATATAATCGTCGTCCATTATGAATAATATTGAATCATTTGTCCTATAAAGGATTTGCTCACTTGACATGCTTCTGACTACATGTTCGACTTTGGAACCCGTAACTGTACCTTGTACCGCAATAAATGACACGTGGACTAGTTGTTCCATCAGCTGTCTGTAACTCTCTATCTCGGGGTCATTCATCCTTCATCACAGATTGTAATACATCTCTGGGTCATTCATCCTTCATCACAGATTGTAATACATCTCTGGGTCATTCATCCTTCATCACAGATTGTAATACATCTCTGGGTCATTCATCCTTCATCACAGATTGTAATACATCTCTGGGTCATTCATCCTTCATCACAGATTGTAATACATCTCTGGGTCATTCATCCTTCATCACAGATTGTAATACATCTCTGGGTCATTCATCCTTCATCACAGATTGTAATACATCTCTGGGTCATTCATCCTTCATCACAGATTGTAATACATCTCTGGGTCATTCATCCTTCATCACAGATTGTAATACATCTCTGGGTCATTCATCCTTCATCACAGATTGTAATACATCTCTGGGTCATTCATCCTTCATCACAGATTGTAATACATCTCTGGGTCATTCAT